>BGPR01005061.1:29638-100110 GCA_013235015.1 Araneus ventricosus
AAAGGGGGTGGAAATGGTGGGGGGTGGAAATTTTCATTTCTCTATAAATCCTTTATAATTGAAAATAGAAAGAAAATTTAAATTAGACGAATTATCACCTTATCATAACAAACAATTTTTGTATTTACACTTTTTCGATAGCTACAAATGCTTAGAAGTTATGAGCTGAAAAGTGATTTTCCCACCCTTCCCCTGCTTTCCCCCTAACTTAAAGTACGTTTTAACCTATGCATGTTGCTCCTTGTTGGAAAGCTCTCGTCATTTGAAGTCTCTTCCACCTGCTTTCATTCCTGCAGCTCTAATCCTTATGAGAATAGAGGGCGAAATGTTCTTTTCCGTATTAGTATTAGTAGAGACGTATACATCTAACGCTTTTGCCCATGTTATCTTGTGAACACGATAACTAGAGTAATTTTGATTAGATTTTAACCGGCGAGGGATATTGTGCAAGGTTGGTGAAAATATTGGCCGAGTTTGTAGATGGGCTAACCAGCTAAAAGGGGGTGAAAATGGTGGGGGGACTGAAAATTTCATTTTACCATAATTCCTTTACGATTGAAGATAGAATGATAACAAAAATATTCATATTATTGCCTCTTCATAATAAACAACTTTTGTATTGAAACTTTTTTGATACCTACAATTTTTCAGAAATTATGAGCCAAAATGCTATTTTCATTCTCCTCCCCCATTTTATGATTTCCCCCATAGCTCTGTTATGACTAAAGACAGAGAAAAAAAAATCAACTAGGCGAATTATCACCTTATCATAACTAACAACTTTTATATTGAAAGTTTTTTTCAGCTAAAATTGCTTAGAAGTTATGAGCTGAAAAGCGCTATTCCCCCCCCCCCCAATTTATCATTTCCCCATTAATCTGCTAAGATTGAAGATAGTAAGAAACTTTCAATTAGGGGAATTATCACCTTATCATAACGAACTACTTTTATTTTGAAAGTTTTTTGACAATAAGAATTTCTGAAAAGTTATGAGCTCCCATCAGCCGCATTCACTCCCACTTTTTATACGGTAAACAAGCTGATATACCTGGCTTTGCTCCGGATTAAAATGCTTTCATATCTAATATTTCTAATGCAAAAACTACTATTGTATAAAAATTATAATACACAAATTTTTCTCTTATCTGAAACGTTTTTAATTAAAATGGGAATATCAATTGAAACAAACGATTTTTAAAAACAGCCATTTTCTCCATAAATTATTAGTTGTTATATAGCTACTTCAAATTTTGTTAACAGTTACTAAAGTAAAAGAAAGGTTTCAATGAATATGTTGAAACAATTAAATTAACTAGTTAATTATTCATCAATTTAAAGAATGAAAATAAATCAATCATTAGTTGGTCCCGATATAAATTGTTAATCGTCTATTTTTAAAATTTTCTTTCAGAATTCGTCCAGAATTTTGTGAATGTATTCTGGCAACCATATATATATTCGAATTATGCTTGTTCTTCAACAATAAAGAATATTATTGCGAATTCCGTTTAAATTAATTTAAAAAAATATTAAAATGATAGAAACAAATTGTATGGAAATGAAATTTTTGTCAAAGTTTTGTCATTTTTGTTGAAGGTGTAAAAAATAGTTTCGTGAGATAATGTTTTCCAAAGATATCACGGAAAAACGACTTGCTTAATTTTTAATTAACTGAAACTTTAAGTAACTTTTGGGCTTTGAAAATTTGAAGGGGAACTTTCTCTTGCCTTAAATAAAAAGTGTGCTAACTCTGGTTGAAATCAGTCCAGTGGTTTAGGAAGAGATGTGGAGCATACATACATAGACACAATAATTTTTATTTAACTTAAGATAATTATTAGATAATTACAAGATTAAGATTGCTGGCATATACTGTAAGCCATAAAAAAGGTTTTAGTGAAGATATCGTCAAAATTAATTAAATATTTAATTTTATTTAAGTAAATAGTTAATTTTAATTCATCAAACAGTTAATTTTAATAGTTAATTTGATAATTAGTTAATTTGCCAGATTACTTTAATTTGATATTTAACTAAACATGGCTGCACCAAGATTTGTTTAATAAATTTAATATAAAAGAGCCATAAAAGATATATAAGAGTTCTCTTTATCTTTTTTATATAGAAAAACATCTAATTAACATTAAAATTGTTTTGGGGGTTTTCTGCCTGAGTATTTGCTTTTAACTGTTGATGGAGATTTAAATTTACTGGTCAAAATGGCTGCATTGATATCTGTTTGCGTTTTATTCGTCGAATTGAGCGGACTGTATTGATTATTTATAATATATGATTTATTTACATATATACAGGTTGTTCCAATATATACAGATATAAATTCAATGGCTGCTGCCTGTTGGCATAAGTTGAATATGCTCATGCAAGAGCCAGTTACGAACAATAGTAATAAAATTGAACATGGTAACTGCGATGTCACACATGAAGTGAATGCGTTGTGAAATACTAAAACAATCTTGAATATGTATAATCCAATGCGTTACTCATGTGGTAGAGTAGATATGCGTTTCAATATCTAATAAAAACATGATGTGAAATACATAGGCGAGTTCCGATGCTCATACCACTTGCAGACATGAAAACCAAACAAGGAAGGAAAGGAGCCAAACTAGTAGTTGGAGCGAACAATATCTTATGCTTTAAACATGCGTATTAAATTTGGAACTCACAATATTTAATAATTTTTATTTTCTTCTGTGTTAAGAATTTAGTGACTATTATCTCTGTAACCTGGGGGTTCTCTAAATGAGCCCATTCTAGTAATGTTTAAATGTTTCATGTCATGTGATTTTAGCATATGACAAAGCAACGTTAGCACAATTATATGGTAACCTAGATTAAATAAGCTGATTTTTAAATCTAGAGTAGTTCTTGATCCGTATCAAGTGTCAATTTCTTGCTACTGTTTCAGATAGGCTGGCTTAATGTTATCTAGGAGATATTTGCACTGTTGAGTTGTTTATTTCTTTATGACTCCTGCCTGTTGAATGATTATGTGTTGAGATATAAAAAAAATTGACCAATGTACTGACCGAAAAATCTATCATAACTTTTTGGAATGAAAAATGGAACGATAAAACCTTGATATAGTAAAAAAAAATTAAATGTCATGAAAACAGAATCATAGCGTAAATATTGCAATGTGTAGAAACAATAAAGTCATTGGCTATGTCTGTATTGATCAATATGTAATATTTCATTACTTTTGTAACATTAACGTAAAGGAATCTACCTTTGCCTTCAAGCTTGCCGAAAAGGGATTTTTCTCTGGATGCGATCATCCCACTAAGAATTTACTACTATTCTAGTTCTCCATCGCTGTATCCAAGAATAAGCCAAATGATATAATGCATAAAGCAATTCTGCATTACGTAGGGAGAATCTTGTTGCTCTCCATGCCCTCGCAATAAAGGAGAGGGTATGATAAGTGTTTCAATTAGATTTAGTTTAGACTACGAATAAAAGACATTTGAACTCGACTATACGGATTATTACTGGCTGTAGCCTATACCAGTCTTATGTTTACGACTTTCGTGTATGTAATCAAAACCACAGACCAAGAATGAGCGATTCACCTTTTTTCGCCTTCAGCATAAAAGATTTATTATAGCTTCCATTGGAGCTGAACTTGACGAATAGACTTGCAAGACGTGACCGATTACAAGAACTGAGTAGCACATTGTTTACACGCATAAGAAGGCGTACAGCCATCTGTCTGGATTTTAGCCATCTCTTATATATTATCAATACAAGAAACAACCAGCGGGATTGTTCTCCCCTAAACTTTCTCGTATACTTCCCCCAAAAGGTGCCGTTTCTCCTTCCCCCGCGTGGCTCAAAAAATTGGAACGTAATGTTATCCAGAATCCAATGACTATCAGAAGGTTTTTCATTACAGTGATTGAAAAATATCTAGGTAAAGAATTCAAAGAGATGCGTACCGATTAAAACGCATCTATCGCACACTGTGAGGTTTCACTCGTGCCGTCTCAAGGACAAACTGACGTAATTCGCTCCTTTCGCGAGCTCAGAAGATTGCTTCCGTACGCATGCGCGTCGAGATAGCGGATTGGTTTCAATGGTAAATTATACAGACCGACAGACAGTCAACCCTTTGACGGATTTGGCCCACAATTTTATACGGACCTACATTCATGACGATAAAACTGTGTACCAAATTTTATCCATCTAGCTATTCAAGTTTTTGAGTTACAGTGTTCACATGACTTCGGGCATACAGACAGACTTCCCGTTGACGGATTTTGTCCAAAATTTGACAGAAACCTACAAATTATGTTTAAAGATCACATACCAAATTTCATTCCCGTAGCTCTCATAGTGTTCGAGTTATCGTGTTCACAGACACACAGACATAATTCCAAAATTGTGTTTTTTGGACTCAGGGAGGTGTAAAACGTGGAGATCCGTCAAAATCTCGAGTTCGAATTCTTTGACGATTACAATACTTTCTCTTTGTATACTTCGTATACGAGAAAGTAAAAAGAGTTTTATGTAAATCCCATTACGCTCGCCAGCTAGCGGCGTTCGCTTGAGTCTCCATCATGAAAGGGCGCAATCTCTTGACGGTAAGCAGCGATAATCACTTTAAGACTGAATCTTCAATATTTGATGTAAATTTTGTCTCCATTTTCACCATGTCTGCTGGAATGTTCTCCTCCAGGAGAGTCGGCCTGCACTCTGAAAGCATGAGGTTGAGTCGGCCTTCCTGGGCATCGAATGAATGAATGAAAACCTTCAATCTGAGCAAATCGTGCGCAAATTCAGAGTCGAAGCTGTTAGAGGATTTATAAAGCACAAAAAAAACAAGAAACACGAAGGAATATTTGACCGGAAACGCCAACTGCATGAGCTAGAGGACGCGCGAAGATGCAGAAATGACAAGCCGATGATGAGTGAAAACTCCTTCCTTGGCGATGTTTTACTCTTAGACAGTATGTTCATATGTTCAGTTTCACAATAACTATTGAACTTTCTTACCATTCATTGACGCACACTTTACAGCAGTTGTTCAGAGGGATTGGGGAATTCTTTCGAAAATGCCCGGCGTTTCGCGAACATTTACAGATTTTCATCACAAGTTCGGCATGTCAGCCATCTTATCATTCTTTAACGGAGCATGTTCTCCATTCGCAGTTGGGATTTTAAATAACAAGAGCTAAAATTCAAATAAATTGCTTATGAATAGCTCCCTCCATCTCATTCAGATTCGAGTGTATTGTGTGATTTTGAAGTGTGTTTTATACCTCCTTTGATAGTCAACACATTGACTTTTGAATCACACTGCCTAATCTAATATTGTAGGAAACACGTCTGCAACAGGCCGTACTGATATTACCCATTTTCTTTTCAGTCAGTGCATATATATACATATTCTTTCCTGTTGTGCATTTTGAACATTACGTATAGTTAGAAACTGATTTTCTATGATCAGAGATAATGCAGGTTAACACAAATTTCATTTTTAAATAAATGTAGAATAAATATAAAAGTTGCATCAAAGAATAATTAAAAAAGGACGATGGTTCTTTTATTTCAGTACAACAAGAAGAAAGAAAACCAATAACTTTTCAACATTTTCTAACTTTTTTATTCTCTCTTCTATTATTACAAAATAATAATGTTGCAATTTTGAAGCTGTTTAATCTTCTACTTCTTACATTGAGTATTAAAGTATAAAAATACATTTTTCAATGTTATAAAGCAATAAACTCTAGAGAGTCTGCATTTTAATACTTTTAAAACATACTTAAAAGTGCTATTTTTGTGTTTTTGTCTACTAAATTTCTTCGATTTTATATACGAAAGGTAAATATTTTATTGTTATACTACATAAAGGAAATTTCTACCAAAGTCCCATTAATAGGGACTTTGATAGAAAAAACTGTTTTATATAGGTTTATGAATATTTGTTTGAAAAGGTGGAATATGCATATATTTTATTTTGGAAGCATAAAAGATTAAAAATTTTTCAAAGGCTTTAATTTTAAAGAACCATTGAATAAAATATACTGAGCATATCAGATGGGACCCGAAAGATAGGGAATAAAATTAATAAATTTTAATCTCTAAAAAAGTATATTTATACTCGAGTTGATATAAAAACAAATTTGTTTGCTCCAAACTATAATTCTTCTTAAAAGTAATTCTAGAAAGAAATCATTGTAAACGTGGAAACTGCATTCATTTTATTTCATGATAGAGAGAGAGAGAAAGAGAGAGAGAGACAGTGGAAACAATAAAATGATAAAATAAAACAACAAAAGCTGAAATTTTTTATTTTTCGCACACTAAGTTGAGTGCAAAACGCTATTACGAAGGCAGCATAAATCGAGTTTCCGAAACAAAATACACATCAAACAATCATAAAAAATTTGTTAAATTTTTTTTTGGCGGGAGAAAGATAATAATAATAAAGACCAAAGTAATGTAGCTAATGCTAAAGCTGAAAGTTGAAACCCAGTAGAAAAATCAGCAGAACTCTCAGAAAATAGCTTATTCTTACAGCGTACCAAAGAAATATATTAAGAAATAAGATTTTTTTTTAAGTAATGTGGAAGCATAGAAAGATGTTGAAGAGTCACTTCAAAGAGAAGTAACTCTTCAAGTTCAAAGACATTACGAGAAAAGTTCAGAGATATTACGTATAATAAATTTAATCCACCACTGATTTCTGTCACAGAAATGAATCAAAAAACGAAGCAACTTTAAAACTTTTTAGTAATTGACATGAAATAATACGAAATATTAAAAAAATGTTGTAGAAAAATGTAAAGAAAAGGAATAAACTTCGATTTAGCTCCATTTAGAGGAGGAAAAACTATTTCAATATACCTTTATTGGATGTATCTTGTTAATAATTATAATTAAAAATGCGAAAATATTACTTTTAACAAAATAATAGGTACAAATTCTGTTCGCATCTGAAAGCAAAAATTGAATTTTTGCTGTGAAGTTATGCATATATAACAAAAAGTATCGTATAGTGGTATTTAAGTTGAAACAGATTACTTTATTTCCTCCCCCCTTTTTTTTTTTGACAAAAAACTATAAAAATTTATCAATTATAATTGCATATTAGACTTAAAATTATCAGATTATTTACTTCACAATAACACCAAGGTCAACATATATATGCGTATATACATATATTTATCTTACCAGGCCAGTTCCTTACTCAATTTGCTCAAGGCTAAATAAATGCACACAGACTAAATGAGCCATAATAATTTATATTTATTAACATGTCTTGATTAATACTATATGGAAATTATAGTCGATCGACTTCTTTTCTCACAAATCAAATTATTAAACACGTTTGATTCACCTGGACATAACAAACACAGTTACATAAAAAAAAGGAACAAAAGGTATGCTCTTATTATGATACAGCTACACTTAAATAAACCTAAAAAAAAATAAAATGATTCACTGGAAATAGTCCTAATGCCTTACAGCGGCCAGAGTTCCACTTATTATTTTTTTACGCGTTTTAATAATCCCGTGATTGAACATGCCTCAGCAAGAGGTCGGCTTTCCTTTTTATCCCTTCAAAATTGACAAAGAAATTTAAATCTACACTCCGCTGTCTTTAAAACCTTCAGCTTTCTAATGTCCATAGGTACCAAGAAGAAACAATAAAAAATTCAAAATGGGTACTTAACACTGTGGCTCTGCAGCAGCCCCTACGGTAGCACCTTCTGGCAGGGGAAATCTTCACATCGACACCTGGAATGCAACGGATCCACTATCGCAGCGTCCTCCCGACGAAAAAAATCCTCTTCGCTGGGGACCTTCAACCCCCGACCTCTCCAAGAGTCCCGTTCACCTCCTTCGATGATGTCCAGCCCCCGAAAAAAAAAAGAATCACTCCGTCTGTCCTTCCCCTCCAACCAAAAGGCCCGCTTTCCTACGTCATAGGCAGCTACGTCACTTCCCTCTCGAACGTTCTCCAAAGTTCAGGACCAGATATTTCGTCACCTCACAGCAAAATTTCGTCATCCACTCCTATTTTCACTGCCGCGTGACTCAGCATTTTTTTTGACCGGGACCATGCTTCGCGGAGAAACGAAGATCCACTGGAGCAGGGGAAAGGAAAAGGAACTCATTTCATCTCCCCTGCTTTTTCATCTTTTGGCATAAACAAATTCTCATTTCACACACCCAGGAATTTAAGACAATTTAGTCACTATTTAAATACAGCATAAAATGACAAAAACAGAATTATTTAAAAAAAATCTTTTAAGCGATAAGATATTCAAATGTTAGATAAAAGAACAGACTTTGAGTGTTTTGATTAAACGCATTTTGAAGAAGGAAAAATAATTGAAGTTAATAATTAAAAATTTAGTTGTTAATTTAATTTAAATGTTGTGGGACAACACAACATTTTACGGATTAGCCAGAAACTAGTAGTAATGAAAAAATTAAAACAGCTTCTTATATTAAATATTGCAAATAAACAATCAACTCAGAAATGCTTTTAAGCAAAAATTCCATTTAAATCTTTTCTAAAACTGAGTACAGTTTTATACTACAAAATTAAATATTTAAAAGGAACTAGATTTCGATATTTCAGCTAAAAGTTTAGAGACATGAAGTACTCATTCATTGATTTGAGAGAAGTTAAAATATTTTAGGCCATTCTATTTAAGTAGAACAAAAATTACTTGGCGGGATACGCAACAAAAATTTGTATTTAAGAAATAACTTCGTAGTTAATAGCCAACTTTTTCAACTAACTATTAATACTCTGCCTTATTTTAATAAAGCGTACTTTAATGAACCATTTAAGTCTGTTTATATCCAAGCTAGGAAGAGATAATTTAGAACTAAGAGAAAAGAAAAATATGTGTTCAAATGACAAAATAAATGATACGTTTTCGTTCCGGAACATTAATTTATTCATTTATGTTTTTTTAAGTAGTAAGAGATCCTTTCATTAGGCGGCAAAAAATGCGGAACATTCTAAAGGGATTTTATGCCTTCAGACATGATTTTACAAAATAAACTGAAAAATATTTACACCATAGAGTACAATGACATATAAATTGCTGTATCTTGAAATTTTTTCAAAGGTTGTATTGAAATTTTACGACTATATTTTGGTTCTCTATTTATAAAAATTGTGAGATCTTGCAGATCTGAAGAACTTGCTACAATTAGATCCCACATTTCCATACATTAGAGCTAAACTATCTTAAGGAACAATTTTAACATTTTAAAGGAGAGACAAAAGAAGCTCCAAAACACAATGCGCCGTTTATTTTTTGAGAGTGGTTTTCTTCCGTTCTTTCCAATCTACGGATACGATTCTTTGCCAAACCGAAGGTGCTGTTAGATAATGCAAATATAATAAAACCCAGCACAATTGGACTCAAGATATTTTACTTCTGAGGTACAGATTTATCCAACTAGATTCGTGAAATCGCACACCGTGCGCCACGCATCTCATGCAACTAAACATCAGAACGGTGGCCCATGGAACAGCATTTGCAATTAGCTTTAAAATTGGCCAAGAGTTTTTATGTTTACTGCTTCATTTGGCAATTACTTGCAAGCATTCATTTGTCATATACACCGCATTATACTCCAGGCCAAAATCTCCCCTGGAGGCAACTTTTGGTGCTAATTTTTTTATCTTTAGAAAACGAAATCGCATGTTCCATTGTGTACGAAAACAGAAATTGGCTACATTTTGTTCATCAGATTGCCTGCTGCAGGGCTCAGAACACTTCATGTTAATTTATAACCACCCTATATGCTTTACTAGACAATAGAATTCTGAATAGCACTGGTGGTGAAAAAAAAGAAGTATCAGTAAAGGAAATCCTGCTTGTGTTTTGCTTATTGAAAAAGAAAGCTAAAGAGCCCTTCAAATTTTACTGCTCGGGGGAAGGGAGTGTAAAGGGGAGAAGATGCATTAATCACGGAAGGAGTAATGTCATGTTTCTCCCAGGAAAGGATTCAGCAACTGCTCCCAAGGGAGTTGTTCCACCTCTCTGAATACCGAAAGATAAGACGCATCCCTCATGCAAAAAGTGATTACTGTTGAGCAATTTCGGCTGTTCAAGAAAGATAAGTGCTTCTTCTTCCGATAAGAAACTCCTCAGAGGACAAAGAAACGGAAAAAAATGCATAACTGTTAATTTAAGGTCTGTTTCTGCCAATTTTAACATTTATTTTCAATTTTTCTGGAAGAGTTTTCACTGCATGTGAGAACAAGAAAATATTGTTTTGCTTTTCACTATAAAGCTCTCTGAGAATAAAAGATTGTAACTTTATTTGAATCAAATTCCAAACTTATCATATTAATTTATTTTAAACAAAATTTATTTGAAATCTGGAGAATGCCTCTTGGCATATTTACCGAAGCAAAGGCTTTGCTCTTTTGACGTATTCTTTTTTGGTGCAATGATCCATGGATTGCAATACATCACAACGCTCGGAGGAATTAAATTTGAGATCTATGTACGAATCTCTCTAACTGTTTCCATTTTTCAAATAAATAATTTGCTTTATATTTAGCATTATTAAAGACAAGCATTCGTTACTAAGAAATCTAAATTTGTGAGACAACTTTCATAAAACTTTCTGCTGGCATTCAGAACCGGCGTAGAGATTGCTTTACATATGAAGCAAAATTTGTTCATGGGCTAGCAGAAAAGGACGAGGTTTGTAATCGAGAAAAGGTTTTAGGAAATTTTGTAAATGGTTGAATAAATATGCATCAGTTTACCTTAGATGTCTTTATTCTTAAACATTTGCTTGTTTTTAATTTGAAGCTATTCCTACTAATATCACTGATCTATTGGTATAATTTTGTTTTGGGAAAATGTCGGTGGTTGCGGCCGGCAAAAATGTGTAGGCAACACATGAAAGATTGAGATTTCTTTAAGCTAACTGTGCATCCGCAGATTCAGATTCAGATTCAGATACATATATATGCAAATGTAGATACAGATATAGAGGAAGATAGATATAAATAAAAACATAATCTTGAGTTTCTAAGTTTAATGTTGCTAAAATATACCAGTTGGAAATAGGAAATTTCATAATGTCTGTTGCTGATATGGTTTTTGGACTCTTTAGTAAGTTCTTTTGCAATTTATTTTTAACACTGCATGCATTTTTAGAATTTTACACTCATGATACCATATGCACGGTTAATGTTCGTGTAACTGGGTTAGTTTTCTACCCATGGATGACACATTTTGTTCTGCCACAATGAATGAAATTTTAAAAATACGATATTGATTCAATTCAACTGATCTTCATCCCTAAATTCTTTTATATATACTCGTAGATTATTTTAACAATAGAGTTATTTTATAAATGAAAACGATAATGGCCGTGAATTCAACATTCGCTTTTATTGAACTCTCGAATTTATGAAAGGAAAAATTTACTAAAACATCAAAACGCACTTTCATCATTTTATGTTTTTTGCTAAGTCATGAAAGACTCAGACACATTCAATTCACTTTAACAAGCTTTACTCTGAACGAACGGTGCAAAAGTTTACAAGAAATGATGCTGGAAATACCGGTGTGCGTGACAAATATTTAATTATACTTATTTCAATAAAACAAAAGAGGACCGTATTTCTTAAACCAGAATATTTTATACAAGCAGATTTAAGTTCGAAATAATAAAAAATACAGTAGAATCTCCTTACAGCGAAGTCTCCCTACAGCGAATTTCTCCCTATAACGAAATTTTTAATCGGAAAGTTAAATAACATTCAAAATATTCTCCATATAACGAAGTGGCTGACTCCCTATAACGAATTTTTTCAGACCTTTATCTTTTCGATTTTTGTCAGTTTTGAAGAAAGTTGCTAATTCCTGTGCACACAACTCGTTCGCACGTGCCTGTTTCTGGAACCACTCGCATTGTTCATTTCAGCCATAACGCATAGCAATAGAATGCTATGTGAAGGGCAATGTAGTTGTGGGGACCTGTGTTTCTACAGAGGGAGCAGCATTTCTACGGGTCAAGATTCCAAGAATCGGGGTGAAGTAGGGGCGGAAACAGCAAATGGATGCGACAATAAGCATTTTATGTTTATCCGTACTAGTACATGTTATTCTCTAAATTGGTGAATTGTCTTCACTTTTGCGCATTTCGTTTATACAATAAAAATTAGTATAATTTTAACAAATTTATACTAAATATTACCTCATTTTTAATTGAAAGTCATAATTAAATATTTTTGAACTTAATAAAAGTTTCGTAACATTTACTTAAATAACTGCAAAAATCTATAATCTCCGTATAACGAAATTTTCTCTATAACGAAATTTTCACCTGTAACCAAGCGATTTCGTTATAGGGAGATTCCACTGTAATAATATTCGATAATAATCAGGGAGCTCAATAAGTTGAAAATGGTGTTTATCGTACAAAAATTTCCTTAATATCACTTAACGAAATTGTTTCGTTCTGAAATAGAACAGTGTTTGAAATAAATTCGATCTAAAAATGAGATTTTATCGCGATAGTACTTGTGAGAATCGTTCGACGAAAGCACCACAATTAAGATCTTTCTCCCGGAAAAGATTACGAGCATGGCCCTGAATTGCTTTAATGCGTGTGAATCTTACGGTAATTGTAATGATGATTTCGTGGCTTCTGTTACTCGTTTCCCTGCAAACGAATCTCCCTCCTGTGCTGCACGACCCGAGGGATCCTCCGCTTTTCCGCGACTTCTCTTCTTAAGGTAAGAGAAAGTGAAAGGTTTGGAGCAACAATACGCCGAGCGATAATTTCATTCCCCGTTTCTCTGAATGTTTATGGCTTAAACGCGGACTGACACCCTGTGTTAATAAGGGACTGTTGATTTAAGCATTTTTAAACGTAGTTAATTAGAAAGTTTGATTTATGACTTTATTAGTTCACATTTCTTAATTCGGAAAACGTACGTATTAATGTTACATATTTCATACCAGAGTAATAAATTGCGTACCTTATCAGTTTGAAAGTCTCATTAAAAAATTGATCGAAAATTCATATCTAGGAACTACAGCAACGGTATGTCCTAGGTTATAAAAATAATGTTGCGAAGTGTCATGCCCGATCAAATTTCAGGGAATCACAGAGCCATTGTTGCAATACCAAATAATATTACAATAGTTTCGAATAATAGCGTACAATTTGTGATTTTCAAACTTATAAAGAGAGGAAACAAAAATGATTGTTGTTAGTTCTGCATTGGTGAGAAAAGCATGTTATAGAATCTCCCATTGGCATAAAAATTCATACAGGACAGGAACGTCACAAAAGCGATTTTGCTTTGACAGGCGCCTCCTCTTTTAATAATCGACACTATTTTTGTGATAATTTTAAACCATTGAGTGCGATGGAGAATTCAAACATCAACGAGCAAATCTATTGAGAAACCAGATGTAGCTCTCAAACTTCTTTATTTGTACTACAACTAAAATTTATTTAAAGCTTATCAAAACTGTAACTAAAAACCTTATTCTCTAAAGATGCCTGAAAATTTCGCGTTAGCCGTAAAAACAAACCATCTATTGTTCAGGTATGAAACGTGAAAGATTCAGAAAGTCAGTAGCAGGGCCGGCCCAAACAAAAGCGGGGCCTGGTTCAAAATTGATTTGCGAGGCCTTACAACAAAATTCATATAACAAAATAATGATTTATTGCATTTTGGTAATTATTAAATTGCTCAGATTCGAAAAGGACGTAATTAATAAATAAATATAATTTATGCATAAGGAATATGAAAAATATAATTAAAAAAATAATTTTTGATAATTAAAATTTTTTAATTTAATATGACAAACGTACAAACTTTAATGCTAAAACCGTTAAAAACATTGTCCTACCCGAAATCATTACTGAAGTTAATTTAATAATAGTTATTGATTAGTCAAAAATAATTATGAAAAGTAAATATCTAACCCTCCAGAAGTCGCGCGTATGTACGAAGTATTTGTATCGTGCATCGTATTATATATTTATATCGTGTTATTTTACAAAAATGAATCCAACTTTTATTTATGTAATCCGTATTTAATAGCTCCATATTAAATAAAGATTATATAAATAAAAATTGCACTTAAATTTATAAAAGAACGATATAAGCAAGTAATACAATGCACAATATAAGTTTCTCCTACAATACGCGTGACTGTTGGAAGGTTAAATAATCCAAATATTCAATACTTATCAATGTAGTGTTATACTAGACAAATAATGGTTCGAATATGAAAATTCATCAATTACTTCATCGAATTAATTTTATCAGAAGTGTATGTTTCGATGCTAAGAAATGCAAGGTCACTCAGGCCATCTCCCATGGTTGCTCGAGAAAATGACAATACCATCAGTTTACTGAATGAGCGTTTACAGCTAGCAACAGACACTGAAATTGTTAAAAGTATTTGAAGAGCATTTCTCAGATTTGGGAAAACACCCTCACCGTAAGATAGTATAAATTTTAAAATCTCCATAGCAATTTTTGAACAAAAGAAATGTAAAATATTTTTACACTTTTTGATTCGAGTATGAAAGCACACAATTCTTTGTGCGAGGACAGAAACGTACTGAATATTCAATAATAAATATGAATTACTGTAAATATATTTCAGAAAGAGAGAAGTATAAACTCAGATAAACTTATAAGTAACTTTAAATAATGCAGAGGTTGCTCAGTCATTGCGACTGAAGAGGATTCGATTATTTGTAAATAATTTGACATTCACATTTTGAAACAGCTATTTGATTATGATAATTGAATGCAAGCATTCCTTTTCAAAAAAAAATCTTAAATCATTTTTTGCGAACACATGTAGAAATGTGTGCTGTCTTCCTGCTTTTGTGAGGAAATATTAAAAAGAGTTCAGTTTGAAAACTTTCAGTGCTAAAATTAGAATTTTAAAACGAGAAAATAGGTTCAATTAGAGTTTCAATATATGAAAGTTCTAGAAACTTTAAATAATTTTTAACCATTCATTGAATTGATAGAGAAAGTCCCTCCCGCCCTTTCAATTTTTCTGTCGATTTACGATTACAGTATTGAAATAAAATTTCATACTGTATGAATGAGATTTTCTTTTAACTTAGATTATGAAATGAATTCTTAAAAATTGAGCTCATTATTTCTTCATATTTAATAACAAATAGACCAAAAAGGTAAAACTAAAAAAGAGAATCACCCGATCACACTACATTTATTCACAACTTACTCATAGTTTCGGTTTTAGGATATTTAAATTGAATCAATCTTCAGAATGCTTCATATATTTTAAAATTTACCCAAATGATTTTGATATGTAGTTTGTCAAAATAATAAAAGATTCCAAATAAGTAACATTTTATAATGAAAACTGCACAATGTAAAAGAGTAGAAAACTCCAACTGTCGTTTGTTAATAAAAAAAAATCTTTTATCTGAAGTGTATTCAATAATAACAAATAGCAAAAATATTGCACTACAAAAACAAAGGGGAAACTACATTGTTTTTTAAATTGATAATCTATTATAATATTAAAATTTTCTTTTTGGAAATATAAAAAGAAATGTTGTTTAATGAATAACTATAAAAAAAGAGATAAAAAATAGCATACCTGAAATTTGCACGTAAAAACAAAAGCGGAATATTTCATTTTGCTGTATTCACTGTATTTTGAATGCGAACGAACAATTCAACTGAAAATTAAGCTGCCGAGAAGACTCATTGTGTTGTCCGTAGTGTTTCAGACAATCCAAATAATATTCCAGATTCACTGCTATTGGTTAAACTCTGAGGGATAGATGTAACAGACTACCTTTTAACAAGTACCTACGATGAATTTATAGATGCTGGAAAACCACACTTATCAAGAAAAAGACAAACCCCTTTGATATGTGTCTCATCATCACTTAGCAGTCCCACTGGGCACAAGAGAAATACATGTGCTTAACATAGAGCTAGATAAGGAGAAGATGAGGAGGGGGCACCACAAAGTGTGTGTCCTCGATGGATTGATAGTGGAATGGATAGATTTAACAGAATACCTTTCAGCAAGTACCTACGATGAATTCATAGATTCTGGAAAACCACACTTTTTACAAGAAAAACGAGAAACCCCTTTGGCATATGTGATTCATCATCGTTTAGCAATCCTGCTGGACACAAGGGGAATAGATGTTCTCAATTTAGAACCAGATAAGCCGAAGATAAAGCATTCGTCTAGAGCTGCCTGAAAAAGACTATCTGCTGGCCATTAGGGGAACAAATGTGGATCTCCACAGAAGTCCCTGAAGCAATTGTCTCGGGAACAAGGAATGTATTGAATGTTATCACCTGAAACCGACTTAAGCCATTTCCCGAAGAGGTCAGAAAGTACAACTCGCAGTCTCCTGTTATTGCAATGTCTTACATGTATGGTCGGATACAAACAAACAAATCGCAAAAAAGCATTTTCATTTTGTAAAATCCGTCAGCAGTGCGGGGCTTGTGCGGTCGCACCGTTCGCACCCCCCTTCGGCCGGCCCTGGTCAGTAGACAAACTTGAATTAAATGTTATTGTTTGTTTTTGGGATGCTCACTGTGTAAATGAAGTTGTTACTTGTCTGATATGGATGCACTAATTCAAACATATTGAAGTGATATTTATTTATCACCGACCCCGGCCCACTCACCCATAGGGCATAAACCGTTTCAACCGTCGACGGGGAAGAGTACAAAGAAAAAGTGATACATTGTACAAATATTCAACAAATACAATCAGTATAAACATAACAAATACAATAAAACGCATAATACAAAAATATAATAATATAACAAATAAAATTAAATAATAAATACAATAAAATAACAAATACAGAATAAAAATACAATCCCCAAAAATAATAATATTCATACAATGTGAAATACAGTAGCATCAAATACGGACTATACTGTGGGGGGAACCACGAAAACAAGAAACCCTTGTAACGAATTGTTTTCAGGCTTCAGTCTTACCTTAGTGCCTTTATTTTTCATCTTGAAAGTTCTGTTCTTCAAAATGTATGTACGATAACGATTTTGTTAATAGCCAAAATAAATCTATTTTTGATATAAATATCGTCTATTTTCTGAGTCTGACGCTACACCCCAGTAACTAAACTAATATACAAAGGTTAATTTACAAGAAAAGAAAGTCAATATATATTTCAAAATATTTTCTTTATTCTTTTTCCTTTCCGAGAGGAAGTGCCCCCTAAAAGAGTGTTAATCAGCATAGTAAAAAAAAAACCCTTAAATTTTTCAATCTGCAGTTAAAGAATTGCATATCTGTTTTGAAATTTCAATTACACGAAAAAGTTTATTCAAAAGAAAAGAATTTTTCGCCAAAGATTCAAACCAGATATTCTTATTCTCTCTTATGAAAGCCTTTGGTGAGATTACGATAAAAAAACAAAATGACCGTCGTCGCCATATCCTACACAAGTACAATTTGATTATTTAAAATCTTAAACCTAAAGAAATATGTTGGGCGTGATTAGTTACAAAATAAGTTAAAGATTGATTAGTTATAATTAATTTAATATCAATGTTGGGCAAGAACCCTTTCACACGCACACCGGTTTTGGATCACTCCAATAAATATTCCAATTAAAAAGTACGTCTTCTTTTATATAAAAAAGTCTAAAGTGATATTCATGAAATTGTCTATTACTTTACCTGTCTATTATGTTTATTACTTCGCCTATTTTGCCTCGCTTCGTAAATAAATTCATGCCTGCCCGTTTATTCAGCATTCTGCCTGAAATTTATTTTTCCCCTCAAGATACTAAATGAAGATGACAGATCTGTCAGAAGATTATGAATTGAATGTTACTCAAATTATTCATTTTAATGTTGTTTTCGAGTTCTGATTCATCACTTATTTTCCTCTAAAATCCAACTGACCTTTGAACAGTGATGAACACTGACCACGTTTGTTCGAGTTAGTCTTCTCTCCACAGCTCGCAAATGAATCGTATTATTTCTAATTAACTAGATGAGTGAACGGTTCACTTTAAGTAATTGGGCATTTCAACATTCTGCCTGAAATTTATTTTTCCCCTCAAGATACTAAATGAAGATGACAGATCTGAAAGAAGATTATGAATTGAATATTACTCAAATTATTCATTTTAGTGTTGTTTTCGAGTTCTGATTCATCACTTATTTTCCTCTAAAATCCAACTGACCTTTGAACAGAAGTTTGAACACTGACCACGTTTGTTCGAGTTAGTCTTCTACCCACAGCTCGGAAATGAATCGCACCATTTCTAATTAACTAGATGAGTGAACGGTTCACTTTAAGTAATTGGGCATTTCACACCAATTAGGGACTCATTAAAAGAACTTTAATACATCAATTATTTGTAGCTAATGTTGTGTATTTGTAATTTAAGAAGAACAATAAAAGACCAGATAAAGTTTTAATAAAAGTTAAATTCTTGGGGAAAAATAAAGATATTTCTTTAACCGCTTAACTTAACAGCCCGAGAATACTCGTGCATCGAATTATCGAAATTTTAGTCTTATAAACTAAAATTGAATCATTAATTAGCTTTATAATTTGACACAAAAAATATGTAGGATCCATAAACATCTTAAGTATCCTATGCCTTCTTAGATGAATGAAAACGACAGCCCCTTTCCAAAACAGGAGGGGCCATCTTATTAGATAGCAAAGAAAACTATTCAATTAAGTGGTTAAGGATGCTTTATCTTAGAAAATTATTCAATTTCTTTTCCTGGAATTGCATTTTTCTATTAACCAAAATATATGCGTTCTTTAAATGGAATTCAAAAATAAATCGCAATTCTCATGTTCACATAAAAGAACGAAAAGAAATTAGAAAAATGAAATAGGACTGGGTACATTATAGAATGAAATTTGCTTTCCGTATAAGTGCAGCATATAATAGTTAAATGAACCAAGTTCTTTGTTTAAGTTTATTGTGATGCCTGATTGGGATTATAAACTTCCAACTTGGTTTCAAAATTCATTGTTTTTCCAAACTAATTGTCGCATAAAAAACCGAAATTCTTCCAATTTATTTCTTACTTTATTTAAAAAGGACATAAAAGCGTTATTTGGCCTTGTTTCAAAAAGATTTGAAATCGAAAACATCTATTAGAAGGCCATAACATTAAGTTAGTTTCCCGTAAATTTCCTTTACTTTATGACGAAATGGATATAGTTGATTTAATGCATATTTATATTTTAAAAATATCTGATAAATTTAATACCGTAAAAGGCCGATATAAATACATTTTACTTCTTAATGTTGTTTAATTTATTTAACTTACGCCGGTCAATTTTGAAAAATTCTTGATATCCTTCCAGGTCAAGATAAATCTGCGAACAAATCAGTTTCGCTACTTATGAAAGTCGTTTCAAGGCACGTCCTGCTTTGAAACTCAGGTACGTCGATATACAGTGTTTAGGCGTTCGCAACAAAATCACCGATCTTCTCAGCTATCAAAAAATAACGATCGCCGGCAAATCTGCGTCCGTTATTCGATTCCTGATAACCGAAGTACAGTAGAGTCTCCCTACAACGAAGTCTCTCTACAACGAATTTCTCCCTATAACGAAATTTTTAATCGGAATGTTAAATAACATTCAAAATATTCTCCATATAACGAAGTGGTTGTCTCCCTATAACGAATATTTTCAGAGGTTTATCTTTTCGATTTTTGTCATTTTTGAAGAAAGTTGATAGTTTCTGTTCAACCAATTCGCTCACTCGTGCCTGTTTCTGGATCCACTCCCTCTGAAAATGTGAAAATTTTTCTGAAAATTTAACATCAGGCAATGCAAAGCAATGTAAAATAACAGAATTTTTCAAGTAAAATAAACGTATGTACATACTAGTACATATTATTCTCTAAATTGCTCAATTGTCTTAACTTTTGAGCATTTTATTTATACAATAAAAATTAGTATAATTTTAACAAATTTATAATATATATTACTTCATT
The DNA here is from genome assembly GCA_013235015.1 of Araneus ventricosus. Taxonomy (NCBI): domain Eukaryota; kingdom Metazoa; phylum Arthropoda; class Arachnida; order Araneae; family Araneidae; genus Araneus; species Araneus ventricosus. The sequence continues at coordinate 49,647 of BGPR01005061.1, forward strand.
TTTAATTGAAAATCATAATTAAATACATTTGAACTTATCGCACCTATTAAAAAGTTTGGATCATTTACTTAAATAACTGCAAAAATCTCTAATCTTCGTATAACGAAATTTTCTCTATAACGAATTTTTCCAATTGGAACCAAGCGATTTTGTTATAGGGAGACTCCACTGTAGTTCTAATTAGAAACTCACATTACAGTAAAGATCTTGAACCACCTCTGTAACTAGGGTGGATAACTTCTGCAACAACGATAAAACTTAAAACTCAGATAGCGAGAAAAAGCATTGTTTACTTAGTAGTCAAATTCATTACACCCTGTCCAAAACAATTAACGGATCAATTGTTTTCTACTGAATTATTTTCACCTAACGTCTGAAATCCAATTAAAACCTAATGAATTCGAGAACATGAAAGACATTGGAAGGAGAAGATTCTTTATGCAGAACAGAAGTAAAGACGTCAATACACGCAATTTTTAGAATTCAAGAAAACCAAGCGTAGACTGGGAATTTCAGCTTATGCATATTCTTTTGCGCATCAGTCGATTTGATGGAATACTTTTTCCCTGAATGAATTCTCGATCAAAGTCTCAACGCCTCGATCTACCAGAATCAATAGCTTGTCGAACAATTAGTGAGCTGCACAAGGGTCCATTCGAAAGCAGTGGCGTAGCGACAAGGACAAAAGGGGCGTTCATGCTCCGAGCGCTAGTCTTAGGGGGCGCTCGGGAGGCAAGAAACTGCTGCATTTATGCCAATTTTTAAAGTGAAATACGATGAATGGATGGAAAGGTAACACCTTGCCTCGGGCGCCATTGATCCTTGCTAAACCTCTGCTGATGGCTGGGGGTTGAATAATCATATTATGCCCGCGCACCAATTATCCTTACAACCACGCATGCTGCGGTTGGGGTGGAATAATCATAATTATGCCCGGCACCATTTATCCTCTAGTCGCTGCACTGTATTAGCCGGGTGAATAATCATATTGCCTCCCGGCACCATTTGCTCCTTGCTAAACGTCTGCTGATGTATCCCAGGGGTTGAATATATACTCGTACTTGCTTCCATTTATCACGAACTAAATGGTCGTTGATGGTGGGGTGAGAATACCCCATAATATGCGACATTTATCACTTGCTAATGGCTGCTGATAGGTGAGTTGAATAATCATATATATCCCGGCACCATTTATCCCCCGCTAAATGGCTGCTTTGATGGCTGGGGTGGAATGTTCCATATACTGGCTCGACCTTATCGCCTAAAGTCATCGTATGATGGTGGAGTTGAATAATAATATTATGCCCGGGAACTTTTATCTACTTTAAACGTCTGCTTGATGGTTAGGGTGAATAATATATCGGCCCGCACCAGCTTACCTTCCTCCAACCATTAAGCCGGAAAACTTCTTTCATGTTTCGAAGTGTGTTGACTTTGGAACAAATACAAACTATTGAAAGTGCTCGTGAGAACATCATCAGTCGTACACGCCAATAACAGAGACCAACGATCATTATCTGTTATGACCTGTCTATTTTATGGACGACAACTCAGTGTCTAAGAGGTCCATCTTTTGGAAACTGCCTTTGGAGCAGGGTATTGAGCAGATGGATTGATCGAGCACGACCTGGAATTTAGTAAGGCAGGTAATGGGATGAGTTACGGAAGTCGGTTGCTTTTTTGGGCCAAAGACGTTCTCTGACATTTCGGGAGAGGATGCCCTTGTGGCAAGAAAAGAAAGTGCCTCATGCTTAAAGGGTTTTTATAATCCAAGGCAAGTTGATGTCTCACACTCGTTTTAGGCCTGATTCGAGAAATACAAGCATCTATTGATATGAAGATTCACAAAAACAAATTTATTTCTAATGAGGTAAAATTTGCCAAAGTCTCCATGGGTACTTAGAAAGATACTTTTCTTATTTAACTAAATCGAATTAATTTTTTAAGCCCAATTTTGTAATCTCATAAGTTTATAGGACTATATAGAAACAGCCGTTCTATTTTTTCAATAAGCATAAGACCAAAGATGTATTTATTAACAGTGAGATGATTTTAAAATTTTTTTAGATGATTATAATGTATCCTTTTTGATAATATACATCGTTAGAAAAATGAGAGTAAATTTAATTAATTGCAAACAGACATTCTATTTTTTTTCCAGAAGAGACATAGGACTAAACATGGTTGGCTTTTTATTCAAGAACTGAATATTTTTTTTAAATTTTTTTTAGACTATAATTATCCCTTTGATACTATACCAACATCGTTAGAAAAAATGAGAGTAAATTTAATTAATTGCAAACAGACATTCTATTTTTTTCCAAAAAAGACAATAAAGGACTGAAACATGTGTATTTATTCAAAACGGTGAATGATTTTTTAAATTTTTTTGAGCAGATTACATTGATCCCTTTTTGATAATTATAACATCGTTAGAAAAAAAATGAGAGTAAATTTAATTAATTACTAAAAATGTAATTGACTATATTGTGTCAGAATAATTAAATGCTCGAATGGATTTAAAATGAGTTTAAACTCGAATAGCAGAATTTAAAGATACGGATAATTTTCTATGCTCTGTCTCAGCCAGTTAACAAAACAGATTTGTCTCGAATCTCCATGAAATAAACAATTGATTGAGGAGTGAACAATGTTTGCTTCATTGAATTTAATTAGCTAGAGTAGGAAAGGCCATGATGTTACTAAAGAGAATAACTGCGCTAGCGACTTAAGTTTCATTTTTGCTTGTACAGATTCATAAATCATGATCTCTCAGACAAAACAAATTTTAGAAGAATGAAGTTTTGAAAAAAAATCTTGACATAGTGTGTGTAATGATTAAACCGTGAATCATAAGAAATGGATAAACATTGAAACTTCTGCTGTACTTCTGCATTTTTGGAAATTATTGCAATCAGACGTAGCCAAGTCAAACTGTGTTCAAATCAGAAAATCAAGGTACAAATGTTGAAAAGGCGTAGAAGGTATTCCAAAACAATTCATTTAATGAGCGATTTAGAAATTATCATAGAAATTTATATAAGCTAGTAACTCTGTTATAATGAGAAAATCGAACCATTTACAACGAAGTTAATGCTTTCTAACTACTCAGTAAAATACATGTTTCTTATCAAGTATGGTTAATTTTCGGTTAAAATACAAGGTTGTGATAAATAAAGTTCGCCTATTTAAACGACTTTAGACCTGTTTTATGACTCTAAACGAAACGAAATTTTATTAGAATGTAGCACAACTGATGCTCTCTATAAAAACCGGCAAAAGTCAACATTTTCGTCAACAGGTGGCGCCATGGCGATATCTATAGTGAATTTTGCAGATTTTTGTTAATAATTGATGATAAATTGAATATTCATTGCAGATGTTTTTTTTTGGTAATTTATTTTAGTTAAACTGAAAACGCTGCTAAAATTCAGTTCTGAACGCGGTCTTTTTTCGTTCAAAATACCGTTTTAATGCAAGAAAGTGCTCCACGTCACACTATCTATCAATAATTCTATCTTTTCTCCTCTTTTTCTTATGAAAACAAGAAAAGATAGTGTGAGATGGTGTACTTGCTTGTATTAAAACGGTATTTTGAACGAAAAAATAAGACTTTACTTACAGAACTGAATTTCGGCAAGCTTTTTTAGTTAAACTGAAAATAACTCAAATGAAATATTTAATTTTTATTCAGTAATACAAATGATCTGCAGAAATAACCTCAGATATTGGCGCAGCGCCACCTATCGGCTAAAACTGTAACTTTTTTCTTTTCTGTTTAACTTGGATTCCTAGAACCGCTCTAAGGTGTTCTCAACAGGCGAACATTAATTATAACAACCGGTACAATTCTTAGTAAGTAAATTTTTTACTCAATCGAATTATTTTTGTTTGTACAATTTTTCCACTATTTTTTAGGAATTGCATTCATAAGAAAATTTTCACTATGTCATTATACGAAGTAACTTCAGTGGAATCAATTTATGCTCTCGTGATACGTCTAATGCGCCTCGCCGGTTCAAGTTTGGATCCGATAAGGACAGAGTTATTTTCTATTACGGTATTTAGGACGAGTTAACTCGGGTTATGTGCATAAGCGGTTAAAAATCATGCAGGAGAAGAAGGGCATGAGAAAACAACAAAGCGCATTGTTCTTAAATCATAGATTACACGCGCAGTTGAGCTTGTATGTCACCTGAATTGCTTTGTTTTGTTTATTTATTTATTTAAAGAAAAGCACACTACAAAGAAAACTCCATTTACAGAGTGCTGACAAACACACAAAGAACAAAAGTCACAATGAGCAAATAAAAAATAAAAAAATATGCATTGGAAAGCAAAAAGTAGACCACAGAGAATACATAAAATCATAAAACTTATGCAAACGTATGTATAATTAAAAACGAAAACGCATAATCACAAAACTTTAAGACACACTATGACACCAAAAGCCGTATTATTTAAAAAAAAAAATTTAAAGTTCATTTCCAAAAAGCGAGGGTCAAAAAGACAAAACACGCAAACACCGAGTCTAATAAAAAACACACCAGGAGTTTAAAAGTTTAAAAACGTAAATACACACTTGAGATTAAAAAAAAATGCGACACTTAAGATAAAAATAAATCAAACACGGCGCCAAAAAACTGGTCAAATACATAAGAACACGGAAAACCAAATAGCATAAAAATCTAAAATGTTGTAGAAAGGCAAAATAAAACATATCATGTATTTAAAAGGTGCAAAAATTTCGACTTAAAAGCACCTAGAGACGTATTAAAAATGTCAAGTTCATCAGAGAACGTGTTAAAAATTTTATAAAACCTATATGTCGATAAAAAGATAATCGCTTTTAGTTGTTCTAATTGACAATACATTAAAAGCATATACAGAAACAGCAATGTGTCTAAGGAATGTGTAAGACTAAAATACATTGGTTTGCAGAAACACAATAAGTACTGTGAAACTAGACGGGGAGGTGCGAAATGTCTCTTAGGATTTCGAAGCGTTTACAAGCATGCGCTGAAGTGCCAAAAGCCATGGGAGGCCTCCTCACATCGTGTGGGACCTTCTACATGGTGAAGAGCAGCAACTCGACGTGACATTGGCTCTTCAAGTTGTGAGAACTACAATCGTCGGAACTCACATTTTACAGTGAAGATTTGACCACGAGGGGACCAACCAGATATTGTGAAGAAGGAAACGATTTGGGCCAACCCCGTTTCACAGAAAGCTGATAATGATTTGCAACTTTCTTAGATTTTTTTTCCTGCGCGCAATACTTACATGTATTTTGGTAAAAATAGCATTCATATTAGTGAAGGTATAAAGGTTTCTTTAAAAAATTCTATCTTTTTTCGCACGGTATTGCTTATGGCATGCAGAATTTTCAACCAAACCATACGAAACTTATAGAATACGTGAGAATATGTTGGAGAAGCATTGTATTAAAATTTGAAGTAAATACTGTGATTATTAGAGAAAATATTAGTATTTGTAGCAAATAATTTTTTACCGCGGATATGCGGAACATAGTATAATTTTTCTTTAAAAACTTGAAAGCCATGTAGATAGGTCAGGTAATATAAAAATTCCAGTCGAATACCATCCATATTTGGGAAGATATCCGCATTGCAGCGAGCAGAATTTTCGTTTCTCTTCAAGAGAAGCCAAATGACGGGCTTTCACAAACAGCTGTCTTTCAAACTTGAATCTTCGAATAGTTTTACTGAATTTTATGAAGGTTGAATATGCTGAATACCCATGCATGTTTATAAATAAATTGCATAATAACAATTGCAATTCGACAACTATTATTCGAAGATTCAAAATCATTATGAAATTATTTTCAGATGACAAACGATTTCAAATTGCTTTGACAGGGTTTGAGATGGGCTAACTTAAGGTATCCGACTGTGTTTGGAGACATTTTTTGGAAAAATAACTTATATATATTTCTTAATGTTATTTTTCAACTGCATATGTTTTAAAACCATGAAAATATTGTAAAATTAGGCTTTCAAAATAATATTTTTTTAAAAAAAACCCTGAGAAATTTGAAGAAAAATGACTAAAATATTTGCCTTACGTTAACAGCCATAGACAAAATCATATTCTAAATATACACAAATCCTTGTAGGAGTACATTTTTATAACAGTTATATGTGTTATGCTCTAAAATATTTCTTGCACTTCAAAATAGTTTTGAGATATAGCTGAGCATAGTTACTAAACTGGCAATTTTTCATAAAAAATGCTTTTCGTTTATATTTAAGCACTTTAAAATAATACTTGATTTTAAAATTGACCTTAGTTTTTAGAGGAAAACATCAAGCATATTACAGAAAACAATCTCAGAAAATTTCATATCAATACTTGAATAACGTTTTGAGAAATCATTGTTACGGTCGACAGTTTCCCTCAAAAACATCATTTCTCAGAAAACGCATTTAAAGTTTTCATGCAACATAAAATAATGCTTACAGTTCGGTCATAAAACAGCTGTAACTCCATTTGTAATTCACGTAGAGTAAAAAGTGAGACAGTTTTAGAAAGCAGGTTAAACGGGCTACAAAATTAAGGCATAAAAAGTTTTTTGATAATTTCACCAAAAACGACGATTTTAAACCAGTCGGATACCTTAATTTCTAGAGAAAGAGTTGAAATGGCTAACAATTCATAAATATATTTGATATTCACTATTTAATGTTTTCAATAGTTGGTGACTGAAGGGAGTTTCTTGAAATTGATTATTAATATAAATAATAAGTAACAGAAGTGGAAAAATAATTTTAGAACAAAAATGATAAGAACTAACTAACTGAAAACACAGAACAACAGCTATAATTAGATGAAAAATATTACAAATACAAGGAAATTGTAAAAATTATTTTTATATTGGGAGATAAATGATTTACTAGGAAATAAATATGAATAAAACAGGTTTAGAAATAAACATTCCGTATTCTCATTTACGTATTCTAGAGCAACAAAATGTTTTTAATTCGATAATTAAATCCTACACTGACGATTAAATTCCGAAATGTTGAGTAATCAGTAAGCACGTTAATTGGAAAATAAGTGTTTACTAAATTGCACAGTCAAGAAAAGTTTTAAAAAACCCCTCTCTTTAATTAACATAGGCCATGTAAGCGAAACAAAGTTAATTGCAGATTACTGCATTTCTTCCCTTATGACGAACTTAATGTATTGAAACAAGCGATTTTGCGAGATTTAGAAATTAAATACGCGCTTTACTGCTGAATAACTGCAACAACACTAATTACTTTTGCATTCTTTCAAATGAAAACTGAGCAAATGGGTCGGGCTAATTATCATCATAGTCCTACAATGTTGAGTTTCCGATTTCTGCTGTCTCCATAATTTCCCTTGGGAGTTTATCTTTTTCATAAGCGGTATTATTTCACAATTTAGTCTACTAAGATCGAAATTTAGAAAAATTTGGTCTGCTACTGACTTAACACATGACTTATTTTTAAAAATTTTAAATCAGATATGTGTTAATTTATTTTCGAAATTTGGTACCGGACATGCGTCTAGTGTGGATACTGAAAGAACTCTGCATATGAAAATCCTCTGGATCGAATTTATTCTAATATTTTCTTTAAAAAATGTTTTTCATGGAAAGAAAAGGAACATTTTAAGAAGTTTGGCGAAAACTCATCGCTTTTTAAGCATTACGTATGTGTATCTGAAACAACGTTAACAGTTGGTAGAAGTTGCGTTTGCAGGCATAGTCACCTTAAAACATATGGGAGTCTACTGATTGACATTAATTTGTTAACATCGAGAGTTGAAACAGAAGAGTTTTTTTGCAATAATATGTGTTTATTTATGGTCGCATTATGGAGCGAAATGCGGATCAACAATAAAACGCGATATTTTGCTTTAAACTGAACAAGTCGTCCTCAGGAGTATCAAGCATGTTTTTGGCTATCTTACGGAGATAAGACACAGAGTCATATTCGGTATATTCAGTCGTATTCAGCAAAAGCGCAGAGACTTTTCTAAGGATGTGTTTCGCCATACCCAGTCTGCAGGACTGTTTGCCTTCCATGGCTAAACCGTCAGCAAAAAGTTTTTCTGTCAAGCTCTTGGGCATTGAAGGAAAAATATTCAGTTAAAACGACATAATTTTTATTGCTCAGACCCACCATGACGCAAATGCATCCTATCAGCTGGCAATAGTTGTCAGTTGGTTTTTCTTCTAACACAACAAGTTATCCTTTCCGCAACCTGTTTATTCGTCGGATATGACTGCTGTGGAATTCTTTCTTTTTTCAGAAATGAAGATACGAATGCAAGGTCGTTGTTTTCATTTCGTTGCGAAGATCCAGCCAGAAACGCGAAAGACCATGAAGGTTCAACAAAATAACTTCCAGACCACATTCCAGCACTGGATTTTGGTTTGATTTATGTCTAATCACGCAAGAGACAAACAAAGATAGACAAAAAAAATCAATGTCTGCAAATTTATAAAATTCGAGTCATTTAAATAAAATGAAAATAAAAATAAGGCTTTCAAATATTTAAAGATCGCGAATGGTCACCAATGCTTAAAGAAATTAGAGAAATAGTAATTGCTGAATTGCTCACCAAATTAACTACATTTTAAGGTGATAAATCAAAATTAAGTAATTTATGCTTTTTTCGGCCAGCATACCTAGTTCAGAAACTTATATGGAGATACTAATTTATAGAAATTACTGCTACTAGGACAGTCATTTAATCGTTAAGTCTAAAGTCGCAACAGAAAAGAGTAGCAGTTAATCGAGCTCTTCAGGTAAGCGTTGTTAAAGTGAAAACAGTGCGTCGAAAGTTCCGGTGAATGGTCTCAGTAATAAAGGAAATCATCGTTTCATGCAAACAAAATACTTTTACTAGCGTGCAAAAGTAATCCACCATTAGTTACAATACACCTTTGACATCGGTCATATAACGCCGGAAACCGTCACAAACTCCCTTCTTTCGGTACGTCTCTGAAGGCACCGTTGTCACATCGTTGCGGACTTTAATGCCGGAAAAGGAGACCTTTTCTCGCTTTGCAAAATGTTCAGATAATAGTCTGCTCACACTTGTCTAGGCTTATCTTCAATTCTTTGCTATCCACTCAAAGCATTGCCGTCGATCATCCGCAAGCATCCGTCGCACTCGTGCTCGAGTGCTGAGTTGTGTTTGTTGCGGTCGACCGAACGCGGCTCATCTTTGACTTCTTCCTTCCGTCTCTCAGCGTTTGAAACCACTCCAAAACACTTTTATCATACACTGCTACCACACATTCGCACATACTCCTCTTCTAATATCGCAAAGAATTCGTTTTTTTCTTCGTCGCCGTTTACTTTGTCAATTTGAAGCAAACTTGATGTTCAAACGCCTACCTCATTTGCAAGTGACGCGCCGTCTCACACTGACTCGTTACAATTGGTCGTACGCGCACTTCAGTTAACTATAGTGCGATTGGACTGTAGAGGACACTAGTTCTTCCTGCGTCTGCGTTAGGGCAATCCGAACCAGCGCGGTTATTCTACTATGGGACCATTCACCAAACTTTTCGAACGCACCTTGTACTATAAGTTAGTGTAAAACTTCGTCGAAACTTTTGCAGGAGTTTAAATTTTAAAAGTATTTTAATCTCCCGTTATTTCGAAGAACTTTATTTTCGATACAGTTATTGTCTATGTTTATAGGTAATTTGTTTTCATGATGATTTAATGGGTATCATCAATTTTCATTCTAACAACATTTTTAGTCTATTTAGGATACTATGGTATAAATAATTCAGACTAATTATTTATTTAGAAAAAAATAGAAAGAGTAAAATTAAATTCAGTAATTTAATGCATCTCTTTGTGAGAAAGTCTATTCATTTTTAAATTAAAGTATTGGAAACGCTCCTTATTCTGTAAAAGCTTGGTCAATTTTCATTCGTTCCCGAAGTCATTGAATATTATTTTTGAAATTCGAGTGAATTGAATTGAAGACCATGATACGAAACGGATTGAAATGTAAATGTTTTGGCACTGTTTGCGCTTTCAATGAGTTATAAATTTTACTTGGAATTGATGTAATGTTGAATATTTATCTGACTTCTTAACCTTCATTTAAAACAGAGTATATCTTGGTGTTCGAGTATATTAGTTACATAAAAATGGAATTTGAATGCGATCTATTTTATCTAGCTCTGTTTGAACAAACTAAAATAAATTGCATCAAATAAATTTTCAAAGTGTCCAGTTTTGGCAAAAAAATGATGCTATCTCTTTAAAATTATTTATTTATATACGATGATTAGACATTGAAGAAAAGAGGATTAATAAAATAAAGTTAGAAAGAACACATTTTACACAGAATACCTGTTATTAATATTTTCCGTATATTATAAACAGCATTACGTTTTATAATAATCTATTTATTTTCTTAATTTATAAATATATTTTCATAATGTTTCATTAAAAATTTTATAATTAATTACTTATTTCTTTTCATATATTTTGTATCATCTATTAATTTAAATTTATTAATGTCTAATTTTTTTGGCCTTTCTGTGAGCAGTGCATGTTAGAAATGGAAGGTCGCTGTTTATAAACAAAATAAAGTATTTCAAAAGAAAAACGTAATAAATTAATAATGAAACGTAAAGACCTGGTGTTCTGAAACAAAAAATGATGAAATTATTATAATAATTACAATTAATCCCATTTTATTGATATTTTAAATTTGATTTACTATAACAAATTACGCAATCCACATGTTAGAAACGACAGAAATTTGATTAAGAAAGGCTTTTTATCCAAAGAAAAGTTTATTAATTCGCAAGTAAATATTACGCTAGTCCATACATAGCGTTTTTTCGTTTGTCAAACACCTCCAGCAGTTGTTAAATTATATTTTGGTTTTAAGGCTTAAAAAAATATGATTTATTCATCCGTGTTTTTGGATAGATTTGCTAAATTTTCGCCGTGTTTTGAAGGTAATTGTGATTTAGCTTTGGATGCACCTCGCAATTTCGAAGCATGGCAGCCCATTTGTTTTCCAAACGACACGTGTGAGGACATTTGACTGCCGAGTCTCAGTGTGCTTCACGCCTAAACAGTTGGATTTTTGATAAAAGAATGTTTCTCCCTTTCACTACACTAATAAAGACGTGTTTTTAATTTTTATTATTAGCTTTTAATTTATATTTTATCATTATAAAGTTATGGACATATAAATAAATTTTTCTCAAATTCATTTCAAATTGGTGCCGCGAGTATGGAATCAGAATTTAATTAAATTAATCAATTAAATGATAAGTTCTGAAAATATTAAAATAATTTATTGCCATCTTGTTTACACTAGATTGGCAGCCCTCTAAACATGTAGAAGCATCAAGCAAAGTGGAGGAAAAACTGATAAATAAATTTCGTCTGTTCAAGACAAACGGTGCTATGGAAATCTGAGACTTGTAAAACATGCACAAATTTTTTCTAACTTTTCCGTTTAATTACATTTTTTCATTATGAATATTTCTGGATTATTCGATTTTTAATTCGTAAGATATTTACATCGATGATTCAAGGTACTTTTCCAAAGTTTTTAAACAGCATTTTACGGAAAATACTCATGCCCTGATAATTGTAGTCGTTGCACAATATGTGGTTCATCCTATTTCATCTCGGGCATCAAAAGGAAAAAAATTGCTTTAATGGTCTGTCTTCGAGACTTTCTAAGAAGAATTAATTTAACCTAACAATATAATCATAAGTTGCAATATTTAATACTTACATAAATAAATATATAAATATCTAATAAGCAACATCAATACATAACATCTAATATATAACATCAATACATACAAATATTTGTAATTATATAAAAGTCATCAATAATACATAACATTCCTTGTAAACATAAATATAAAATAACATTAAATATCATAAAATAACATTAAATAACGATCCTCATTTCTGAACCTCAAGAATCAAAAAAGGAAAAATTCCGCTTTCTTAGCCTATATTCAGTCTTGGAGCCTTTCAAGAAGAATTAATTAAACTATACTAAATATAATCATTAAATAACATTTCAAATCATTAAATAACATTAATACATTATATAATAAATAATACATTGAAGCATATAATAAATATTTAATTTACATTACATATAACAGACATTAATACTACATATAAGAACATTTAAAAAAATATACTAAGTATATATATATAACATTAACATTACATAATAACATTAATACATTATATTATAATGTTTATTAATACATTTACATATAATACATTAATAATAGTATATAATAACATTAATACATACATAAATATATAAATATACTAAATAAATAGATTATACTAATGATCCCCATTTCTGGAACTCTGCATCAAAAAGGAAAATCTGCTTACTATCTCATCCTCGGAGCCCTTCTAAGGAAGATTTATTTCAAGAAGAATCTTGCAAATAAGATGATAAAAGATGCGCCCATAATATAAAGCAGAAAATACATGTATCTGTCGGTGACAAGAACTTCTCCTGTCTTGTAGGAAGGAGAAATTCTGGTGCAATGAGATTTTGGCTGGTTTCTAGGCCAATCCAGCATTGTCCTTCGGAATGAATTTTGGCATTTGAATTAAATTGATTGCAATGTGAGGTTGCGAGAATTGCGCTAAAGCACTTGGGATGATCAATTAAATTTTTTCTCAATTTTCAAAATTATTACTTCTTAAAATATTTACTAAATAAATAAAAATTGCTGATTTCCAGCATGTTTTACCTCAGCGCTCTCTTTTTTTTGCAATAACTTCTGAAAGAGGCATTGCACGAACATGATTTAGATATCATCTAAAAGAGCAGAGAATTTCTTTTACTGATCTGAATTTAAATGGTATACGTTCTTTCCCTCCAAATTAATACACATTTCGAAACTACTGCAAACGCAATTAAATAACGCTCAACATTAACAAATCAAAACCAATTGTATTGTTTTATCAAAACTTTCTGTTTGCATTTACCTCATTATACAGATAAGAAATATTGTTTTAAAGACAGATGGAAGAAGAATTACACCTGGCCACATGATTTTCTAGTACGTTTGCACAATAACTAATGACGCACTATAATTCTCTACGATGTTTCTACTAATTTCTCACAACTTTTAAATGATCCTAAGAGTGTGTAAACTGCAGATTATCTAATGGTTCCAGAGGGAGAGGCCTAAGAGAAGAAGCAAAGAAATATCAATATGTATGTGTTTTTCCACAACAAGAAAACACTCAAAGATAAGAGAATTGCAAGCCCTGATACTGGCAATAAAACCGAAGAGAGGAAAGAACCTTTGCCAATGTAGTAATGATGGAGAGGGGGAATGGAGGCAATAAAGACTGCTGGATCTAAACATGCAGTTCAAACTACGGAGAGAAAATGAGGAGGGATTTAACTCCTGGCCGAGGGGGCACAGGAGAAAGCATGGGAAGTGACGAAAGAAAATCACCGATGAGAGACGCGACGCGAAAAAACTGGTTTTACGTTAAAAGTGGTTTAAGTATTTAGACTTGAAAAATATTCTTATCCCGACCAACCCCGGATATTTCAGTTAGTCTGTTAATAAAAACAGCATTTTTCTGACAGACCTAATATCTGTATATATACTTAATTCAAGAGGCTAAAATAAGTTCTAGTTTGTTGTGTTAGGTGGTGATTTTAAAAATTAGCTGAGTTGTAGTTATTTCAGCTGTAGTATTAAAACGAGAATAATATGGATATCTCCATTTTTATCTATTTCATAATCCGGCTACATTTGATTCTTTTCTTTTTAAGAAATGTGGCACTATTTCTAACGTTCTGGAATATTTTGCCATCTTAAGTATATTGTGTGGCTTTTCATAGCGAGAAAATATATTTTCAAGGAATTATATAAAGCACGTTTGGGAATCCTTAGTTACAAGTAAAATGTAAATTATATTCAAACTTCATACATTATTTGATGGTGGTAATATGTTTAGAAATTTACGCTTTTCAAAATAATCTTGTTAATAAATGATTATTTTATTAGTTAATATCCCTATAAATCACTCAGTAAGAATTGTCGCAGAACTTATAATACTTATATAAATGTAGTTAGATTTTGCATTCATAGCCATTTAACTTTCAAGACTGTGGAAAATGAATGATACGGTAAAGATGATAAACGATTCGGTGCACACAATGGAATTTTCTTCACCAAGAGAAATGGTTTCTTCTGTTAAGACATTCGTAAACAAGATTCACCAGATATGAGGAATTTTTTCAAGACAACTGAGTTAAGTGCTACAACCATATAGGGACAGACCCATTAATCTGCCATGAAAGATGGAATGTAAAGGTACCTTGACTGAAAGTTTTAAAACCTCCTCATCATCTAATCTCTAATGGTTATTTATCTCTAAGAATAATTACAGTTTATTCTTTAGTATAATTTGGAACATTTGCTGTAGAAGAAGGCTTGAAAAACATTGTTTTGGATCTAGGTCATTCAGTATCATTTTTTTTTTTTTTTTCGGAAGAATTATTAAGGAATTTTGTATACAAAATATGTATCTGAGTTTGCAGTGGGAACTTAGCAACAGAGCAAAAATCGCTTGCCATGAAAGATTTTAATTCTGGTGAACATTCAAAGATATTTCATTTTATTTTAAATCACAAAATAATTTATAGAATTTTTCTTTATTACAAATAATATCAAACTGTCTTTTGAGATCGATCTAAGAAAAGTTGTCTAAAATTATTAGTACTAGAAAAGAAAAAAACCTTTCTTTCAGAAAATTTTAATCTTTTATTGCTAGAAAATAAATTTTTTTATATTTTAAAATCTCAAAATATATATTAATATTAATTCAATCACATTCTATTAGAAAACTTCAAATAATCAAAAACATTTGTACTAAAGCTAATATTGGAAGATTATTGAATTAAATTATGTATGTTTGAAATCATTCGTTGAAATAATAAAACTTACAACGAAAAGTAATATAACAATTTTTAAAAAATAAAATATCGCTGGTTTAATTTTTTATATGGGAGTCTTTAATTTTATTCACTGCTTTCATCTTTGATGGTGGTGGCTATCGTCCAGTCTCTGCAAGCACTCGGCTGATATTGCGCCATTCATTTTTTGGACCCGTCTCCAAAAAATTGATTTTTATTTTCTATTCAAAAAGGAATTTAGATACAAACTGACTGAGTGCAAATTAAAATGGATTATGTCTAGGTCTTTGCGGTGGCCAATTGTATATCTTAATCTTTTTTTTTTCCTTTTGAGAAATAATCTCTGGAAATCTTTATCGGGTTTTAGGCTACATCAATTGAAAGATATTCTAGAAAGCAGACCACGAATCTCTCTCATATGGGTTTTCCAGATTTTGGACATGGAGATTGACAACAGCTGCTAATATTTATTTTTACCTGCTTATCCTACAATTTCACCAACACCTTTAGAGGGGAAACAAACACATGCCATCACATTTCCGCCTCAGTGATACTCTGGAGAAGTTATAATTGATAAATTTAATGAAATAACAATATTATAGAACTCATGAATTAAAATTAATTCAAATTCTTTTTTTTATTATAGAGCAAGTATAGAAATGTTTGACAGGAATATACATTTGAAAACAAATGAACTTCAAAAAATTATTAAAATATGTAATGGTTTAGACAAACCTTATATAAAACAAAAAAGCAACTAGAAACGAAAAAAGTATAAATTAGAATGAAAGTAAATTAGGAAGAAAATTAAAAAAGAGAACCAAAATGGCGATTCCTTCCTCAGAGGCCACACGATCGCCATTGTGGGCACCAGGAACCAGACAAAATTTTCTTGAATAAAGGAAATGACCTATTAGTCAAAATTATCTTGTGTGGCCTGAATTTTGTCCAACCTCTGAAATAGATAAAGAAAAGAAAAACGTACAGATACACATGTACAACAGACCACATAATGAGACAGAGTCCACAAAAAGTAAAGTCATCCTCTTTCTACAAACAGAGTCGTAAACAAATAAAGCCCAATAACATCATAAAGGCAAGCCTAGTCGATCTATGTAGAAGAAGCTCTGAACTATTTTCAGAAGAACAGAAATTTAAATTGTTTTATTAAGATTTGCTGAACTTTGGGAAGAATCCAGGATATAATCAGTTTTACTCTCTGTAGGATTTTTTCTGTTAATTTGATTCTTCACCAATCGGCACCACAATCCTAATGTATTTTTTGATCCAAAAAAGATCATATTTTCAGGTATCCAAACACTTGTCCCAGAATTCAATCTTTCGAAACAAGCTCTTTTAAAAATGCCAAGTTTGGCTACATGCCAGCACATTGAGGATTGTAGTGTTTGCCGTACCGTTGTATGACATTGATCGATTTTGCAACTCCCAGGTTGCTTTCTAAACGAAAGCCAGTTTGAGGACGAATTATGTTGAGGCATTTAGTCATAGTTGGTCGTTAGTTTGAAACAGCTCTGCTGTTAAGGCACAACGCACCGGTGACCACACTTTAACATCGGCACAGCCGGCTGGAAACCAAAGCTCACAAACTTTTCTGGTATCGCCTGAAGCGCACCGTTGATCTGAGTACCGGAAAAGCGTAGACCTTTTCTTACGCTTTTGAGGTTTCCGCGAAATAATGCTCAAACTGTTCAGGGCTATCTCAATCTTTTCTGCTACTATTCTCAAATATTGCTTCGTCGATCATCCGCAAGCATCTTCTCACCCGTCTGATGCTGCTTTGAGTTGTGCTTGCTATGGTCGACCTGAATGTGTGTGTGGTCATATCTTCATAATTCTCTTTTCCTTCTCAAAAGCAGTTTAAACCTGCCTAAACACTTTTACTCACTGCGTCCACTTCACTAACATTCGTGTGTCTCCGCCGTTCCCTGCACAATGAATCAGTTAAAATCCAGATAAGTTCACGCTTTGTCTACCTCCTCTGCAGGACGCCTTCTCACACTCACCTTAAATTGGACGTAGTACCGTCAACTATCGTGATTTGACTAGTAAAATTTAGTTGCTAAGTATCTCTCCTCAGTACGTCTGCGGAGGCAGCATCTGAACTGGAAGCGGTTATTCCGGGCCTGAGGAACATCTATCGAACTTTCGAACGCACCTTTGTAAACGTTCCTGGTGTCTTCATTTCAAAAAAGACACCAACACTGCAGATTCAGCTTTGTATTTTTTCTTTCTAAATACAAATGAAGCTAACAACCTTAAGTTTTTATCTATAACGTAAAACTGTTGAGTTGACATATCTAATAATTTCAAGTCTTTCAAGATATCTCTTGACGATCTATCGTTCTTTTCTCTGCCAATCTCATCTATAGAGCTCTTCTTTCTATTTTGTGTTCATATTCTTGGTGCGTCGCCCTCCTGCTCTCCTCCTGAGATCCCGCCGTCTCATACTTCTGAATTAAATAGTAGATATCCAACATCGACAATTTATGCACTCACTTTTCTGCATTCAGATGATAGCTCCATCCTTCTGAGTTCCTCACAGTTGTGCTGGCAGGAAGACCAAAAGAAATCTTTTATTCGGGAATACTGCTGGCCTGACTGCTTCCATGTTCAAAAAAAAATCATTAAAATGAATCTTACAAAATGATAAAATTAAATGCAAACGAACCAGTTTCACTAATAAATATAAACTTCAATGTCTGATAATTTCTGAACATTATAATAGTTGCTTAAAACACCAATTTTCTAACAGCGCAAATGAGATATTTCTGCATGAAATAGTCTCGTTTATATATTAATCACCATGGAAGATTTGAAATAAGGCGCTAGAAAATCAAACAACAGAAAATTCAAGTTTTGTACCTGCTAACAAAAGCATTCGGTAACGCAAATAACCAGTTCTATAATTTTGAATAGGCAATTGTATTTATGCCCAAATGATATGCTTAGAAATATCGATTAATCTGGCAAATAAAAAGCAAAACTAAATATACTGAACATTACATACACATTGGAAATATACATTGATATTAATGGCTAAGAAATTCAAAGTTATCAAAAAACAGAAATGGTGTTCATTTCATCCGAATGCGTGAGAAGTAGAATGCCGTTGTGCAGCATCTATATGAACTTAAAAAAATCTCATAAAACAGAAAAAACCGTCAAATTATTTCTTTCCGACCCAAATTTGTTCTGTTGAGTTATCATCCATCACATGTATAGTAACTTGTAGAAAGTTTTTTCCTCATTTGTTACATTTTCCTTCCGAAAGACATATCTGTCATAACTAACCAATAGTTTTAGAAACATCTAAATGTAAGATCTGTTTATTAATTCTTTCAATATAAAGAATGCTCTTTCAGACACTTCCTGCAAAGCGTGAAAGCCCGTAGGTAACCCGATCCCACAGAGGGGCGTTTCTTTTGAAATAAGATTCCTCATTTGTAATTAATTCCTGAAAATATTAGAATTTAAACGTTTTAGGTCTTCAATAGTTCTTGGTTTACACGTACCAAAAACATTTACCCTAATTGAATTAACTGAATTTTAATTAATAACCACCAACTAAACCCAGTCAACTCAATAATCAAACTCCACTAAACCCACTAATTAATAAATTAAAAAATTAATTCAACGATACAAGCTTTATTTTGAGCAGCTTTTTCAAATTTTAACATTTTTTTCAAAAATTATTTTAAATTGTAGTTTGTAAATACCTTTCATTGTTGCAATGAAATCAAACCAGTTTGTTATAGTCATCAAATCTTTCTGCTCACAAGCTATATAAATACTGTTGAACCCAAACAAGCTTGAATATGGAGTAAATAAGTCTGCAGTCTTAACTCCTTTCCATAGTAAAAGTCTACAAGAGGTATATATCCGAGAGACTGATTGACCTGCTGACGATGCCTTGGTGAAGCTCAAGATTTGATGAAATTTGCATACAAAATCTTCAGAATTAGCCAACCAAAATATTATTTTGCAATATATGCTAATCCAAATGTGATAGGTAGGCAGCTTTTAAAATACATTAATAAAATGGGCAGATTGAAAAGGAAATTATATACCGGCACAGAATTTGATATATTGGCATATATTCCTCATGTTGACTAAAACAGTGTAAGGTAATTCAGATCCAATTCCCAGGAGGATGATAACATACGTAAACTCTTGGGAACGATTTGACATGCTATTGGATGTTAAATAATTCTTGAGGAAAATTGGGCATTTTGTCTCCTCAAGGCTGATAAAAATACTCTCTATGGTAAATGGAATGCCTTTCCTTCACAAGATAGGGTGGGGGTCTAATTTTTACCGTCATTGAACCCATCACGAGTTGAATCGTCCAAATACCTGCAGCAGCTAGTCTGTCCTGGTGTTAAATACGTACAAACAAGGCCCACTAGACAAAATTGATACAGCTAGTAACTTTTAACAACATAGCAGTTCCTGGCAGAGTGACTCCATAAAAATATAAAATAGAAAAGAGATGGAATTGATACACTGCACAATTTATTATTTGGTACATATATTCCTTCAAGAAGTTGACTAAAAGTAGTGTAATAAACGTTAAATCCAATTCCATACGAGATGGCAAAATCGTCAAAATATATAAACTCTAGAAACCAGACATATGTGCTGTTGGATAAGAGTTTTATGAAATTCTGGTATTGATTTCTCAAGGCTGATTAAAATAATTTGAGGTAAATGAATCGGCCTCTTTCCTTTGAAGATATGGGTTGGATTTTACCGTTTACGAATCATCAATGATTATCCACCAAATACAGTAGTGTTTACAAAATAATCATCCCAGTGGTTAAATAGACAAATAAACAAATAAACTACTTGATTATAAAACGATTATAGCCAGCATCCTTTGACACAGGTAAGTGTTAATATGTCTTTATGAACAGAATGCCAACCCTTAATTCCCTAAAATCCGTGACCCAGACTAAGGTCACTGAAACCACCATGGCAAGACACGGAATTTAAGAAAAAGAAAACAAAATAAACAAAAAAAGAAGGAAACATACAAGACTATGTACGTTACACAGTATCTTTCAAATTTATATTATCTAGAAGTCTGTAATAGTCTTTTGATTTGAAATACCTTTCTTTATCTAAAGGGGAAGGTCCAGTCATTGAGCCACCAGTCCAGCCTGTCAAAAGTCAAGGATACTGAAAAGATCCCTGTTTTGCCAATTAACTGATTAAACCCACGAATTCTTCACCTGAAGACGAGGCTATTTGGCACCTGTTTTCAAAGTCATTCTGTTCTGAAGCCTATAAGGTATTTTCCTATGCGTCAGCACACTGTATAAACACCCGTGGCATAGTAGAAGTGCTGCCAATTCCACCACAACTGCACATCACTGTCCGAGCAGGTGAAACCTTTGAGGCAGGCAGGAAAGGTCTATGTTGAGAGAAGATAACATCCTCTGTGTATCCACCAGTGGGCGAACAACTGAGGTGAAGCATGTTAGATTTTCCTGTGTTTGAATCGCCACTTTCCATGAGGCGTCATACCCTCAAGAGCATCCTCTGAGGAGGTCTATGCGGTCAGAAGCTAGTGTGAATAGGCTGCTGGAGTGGTTCAAAATGGGCAGGTAAATAAATGCGAACTGACTGGATTACAGGGACAAACACATCAAAAGATCTCTTGCAAACCCTTGAGCTTGTGATTGAGCGTTGGATATGGCTGGCGAGCTCTGGATTTACCTTGGCGCACTCCAATTGAAATAAATTAAAAATATATAAAATAAAGGTCCTAATTCTTAAAGGTTAGGTGGGGCAAAGCCAGCTAAAATGAATTCAAAAATGAAACTGCCGGAGCGATTATGAAGAAACTTGGGTACGCATGTTCATTGAACTGATACAGCACTGTTGGGGCAACCTAGAATTCATACCTTCTAAATTTTAGGGTGTTGGGGCAATATCTGATATACTCTAAAACAGACACTGAAATGAAACTAATTCATTTGTAGGGTTTCAATAATAACTAAAAATATGGAGGGATGAAATTAAGTTTTTTACAACCTGAGAATTATATCTTTTTACCGTTAAGGTAGAATGTTTTTTTTAACGGCTGGGACGTATGATTTTAGAGAATTTCAATTGCTTGGAAATTTTAATTGTAAAATGAGTCCTAAATTACTAAATAAATAACAGCAAAATACTTTATTGAGAAATCGCTAATGGTCTCGCACTCTTCATGGGGTAGCTGTCATAGAAAAGACATTTATCAAATGAACACAATTAAAAGAAAGTCTTGGCGTCTAGTCTTAGAAATAAATGAGATGCCTCAAAATTGGGTTACACTGCAGTTAAAATGATAATGTACATTATGATATACTATGAAAGAAACTTTACTAATTTATGAATTATTTCTATGTACTGAGTGTACCTCCAAAAAAAGTAACATTAATAAACATTATGTTATTTATAAAATACTGTTCGTTTTTTTTCCAAAAGATTTTGACCTGAATAAAACAGGGCAACGACGGCTATTCTGCTAGTTAGTTATAAATAAAACCGGGTTTCCTTTTTCCACCAAATATCCGTTAGGCAGGCTCTCAAATGCAACTCTGACTCGAAGATGTTACAGCTCTTTGCTGACAGTATCGTGGGCACATGACATTAAAAGACTTCTATTATTACAAAATAATCGATGTTAAAGATTCACATTTCAGGCCACTAAGCAGCTAATGTCCGGGAGTCTGCCAGCTGGCATCAGCATCGGAAGCTGTCGTTATTTCTGTTATTATTTTCTGAATTGTGACAAGTAATCTGAAGCCACCCAAGATTCTCCTTTGTCACCCATTTTATAAGAAACCATTGAATGCTTTTATGTTTGTCGCCAGTTTAAAAGCAAAACTTTAATCGGTCAAGATTCTTTGTTGCCTTCATAAGGAGGTTTAGTAACAGAGTTAAAGATATTCGATTTAAAAAAGATATCAAACAATTCGAAACTAATTGAATGCGAAATGTGTATTTGAAAGAACAGGAGAATTTGTGCCTTCAAATCTTGAAGTCGGTGAAAGTTGAAAGCCATAATTATCCCTCCCATAATTATTTTTGAAGTCTTTATCTCTTTGCATGATTCTGAGTCAAACAACGAGTGTGTAAGAAGAGTCCGAAATCATTTTTTAGGTCATTTGGAGCATTATTACGACACAGAATTACGAGATAGAACTATTACGAGACAGAATTTCTACAAAAGCGATTAGTGACTATAATCACGCAACCACGGGCGTTGTAGTGACCTTCTATGTGTAAAATCTCGAACTAACTTTAAATACAGTTAATGTGCAACTCTTGCAGATGAGTCCAAATATATTTGCAACGAATCAAATTGCTAACTAAATTCAGAACTGTAATGGCAAAACCAGGGAAACTGTATGATAAACAGGCAAGATTTCTACGATGCAAGGGGAATATTTTTTTCTAGAAATTAATCAGTTTCCGAAAAATTCCATATTTTATTTGTTTACTTAATCTGTGCTTTTATCAAATGTGAGTTTCATTCAAATGAGGGCGAAGTTTTAAGCATATGTGAATAGGTATTAAGTAACAAAGATTTAACGGAAATTATGAATTGGGTAATAATAATAATATGTTTTATCTTGACTTTCAATAGTCATATAAAGACTGACACCGACCCATCATGAAATATGCGCATCAACATTAATGACCAGATCGCTGCGAGTGGCAACATATGTTCTCAGAATCCTGCAAAACTGGCCCGATTACGGTGCAGCTCATGGAAGGAAATCCATCCAGAAGTGGTGTATTATCAGGAGTGAGGCCTCACAGGAGATGTGAACCTAGCAAAACTAGTCCTATTACGATGCGCCTCATGCGCGGGGAACCCATACAGAGATTGTTCATATCAGGAGTGAGGCCTCACAAACGCTGTGATCTTGCAAAATTGGCTCGATTACGGTGCGCCTTTTGCGGGGAACCCATACAGAGATTGTTCATATCAGGAGTGAGGTATCGCAGGTGCTGTGATCTTGCAAAATTGGCTCGATTACGGTGCGCCTTTTGCGGGGAACCCATACAGAGATTGTTCATATCAGGAGTGAGGTATCGCAGGTGCTGTGATCTTGCAAAATTGGCTCAATTATGGTGCGCCTCATGCGGGGAACCTGTCCAGAGATTGTTCATCATCAGGAGTGAGGTATCGCAGGTGCTGTGAGCGTTGGAAAATCGTCTCGATTACGATGAACGTGACGCGGGGAAACCCTGAGATGGTTCGTCATCTGGAGTGAGAACGTTAATCAGACTAAAACGTTTAATATGACGCCAAGGGAATCGGGAATCTGCTTACTAATGCTGTGGCTTCCAATTCTCGTACTTCATTCGGTGTTGGATTTTCATTACTAATGTAAAAAATTGTTCTTTTATGCGTTTGTCATTTATTGACGGCAAAATGTCTTTTCGCTAGTTACGGCGATAGTCGGTCGAACTTTCTTGTGTGACAAAATACCGTCAGATTTGAAGCGCTAATAACTATGAGACTAATAATGCGAAAAGAATGGTTGACCCCACAACGAATAGATCACATCTGTAAGAGTTTTTCGCATAGTATTTGTTTTGCCTGCGACGTCATCGTACTAGTGTAGGCGCATGCGCGTTTTTTTATGAATTAGTTTTATTTAAGGTTATAAATAAGTGTGGCGTGGAAACGCGTTTATCTAGGAAGTTTATTCTGGTGTCATTTTAAGGAGATTGGGGAGTATTACTAGGACCCAAAGTGAGACGTTAAAAATATTTATCAGAATATAAGTGAAAACAGGTATTAAATTGAAAATTTCAAACTCTTCATTTTTTTTAATTATAACATGCAGAGTTTTCTTTCGAATTGTACGAAACTTACGGAATACTCGACAATACGTAAAGGAAACATTGTGTTAAAATTTGAATTCAAACATTTCAATATTACGGAAATATGAGTACTTGTAGTAAATAATGTTTTATTACGCATACTCGAAATGTAGTTCTGTATACTGTCAACAAATGACGCCATTAAAAGCTACTCTAAATAAAACATAAGAAAGGCGCAGTTTGGGTCCGCGATTTAGATTTATCGTAAAAACGTCGGGATAAAACCATAAAACAAGTATTTAGTATTAATATGCAATAAAATTATCAATCTCTTTAATACAATATTTACACAGAATAGTATAATTGTTACGGAATAGATAAATCACAAGTTTATAGCATGTAGCAAGGGTCTGTGGTAGCTTGTGATTTACCTATTCTGTAAGCATTATACTACTCTTTGTAAATATTGTATTAAAGATTTTCGTAATTATATTACATATTAATCCGAAACTATTAATTTCTGATTTTATCCCGACGTTAACACGAAACATCTACGGCGTGCACCCGAAATGCGCCTTTCTTTTTTTTACCCTTTTCATACTCACTGAATATTCGGCAGGAAAATTATGTTATTTAGTTGCATTTTTAATACTATTTGTTTAAATATTTTACTAGTAAAATTGAATTTTAAACTGATATGCATTTCGAACCTGAAACTCTTTTTTGTATTAGTTGTTTAGAAACATTCTCATATTAATAGTATAAAAACAAATGTTAAAATATCGAAAAATTTTGTTTCAAAATTTAATAATATAAGTGACAAACTAATAAGAATATTATCTGAAATAGTACGAAAGGTTGAAATTTGTTCTGAGAAATTGTCAATTTAAGTTTAATGAGAAAAGTAAGTATTATTTCAAATATTCAGTATAACACGGCTTAAATAGTTTCAGTTATCCAACTTTTCAGTTTTTAACCTAAACTAAACTGCTATCTTAGAAAGATATATTTCAGTGTGTGTAAGAGACACGTCATGACAGTTTTTCAATTTCAACCATCTTCAATCACGTTTGACAGACTGATACAATGTTCAAAATATTAGGCAATGATAGCGCTTGTCATTAATTAATGTCCACTGAGTTTATGAGATACATTCATCTTCGAAGATATTACTCATATTGACACATATATTATTCAAAGTAAAAATGATTTTCTTAAGAAAATGAATCAAAATATGCGTTAGCAAAGAAATCGGTTTTGAACTTCAACTTCGCTGGAATGATTAATAATATTTAAAAACATAAAATATCTAAATATTACGGAAGAAATTTAACGGAAATATTATTACGTTTGTCCTTAACAAACAGACAAAAGAAATCTTTGATCATTGAGAAAATAAGTGCGTCTAAATACAAAAGCGATTTCAGACACATGATATCCATTCATTTTCTTGAATGCCTATAAACATAAAAATAAAATGATTTTTCTATACAGGGTGATTTAAAAGTCCTTAGAACACGGGGCCGGAAACGCAATACCGCTGTGTGCCAGTGAATCAAATGAAAGAATAGGATTTACCAGATGAATTTGACAACACACATTTAATGGAACACGAATTCACCATAGATCAACAAAATTGCTTGCATAATAATATGCGAAGCGTCTATCTCTTCGGACGGCAAGTTCTTTGAGCACTTACTTTTAGCATCCAAAAGTTTGTTATTGGTACTGCGGCTAACTTTCCATTGTATTTGTCATGATGAGTATGACTTGTAATGATTTTATTCATACTACTGTGATGTGAAGCAACTGTGAATTGGTATTCCGATAAATGTGTACACTTTATTTGGCGTATCCTTCTCTTTCTCTTAGTTCACTAGCAAACAACTCCTTATGGCGAACACGGGGTTACTTTGCATTTGTAACACCGTGTTCTGTCATACAAATAACTTGTTTTTGTATGCCTGACCTACCCTTAAAGTTTGTTTAAGTACTTTTGGACTCTCCTGTTTTACTTGAAAATATCAAATTAAAAATTCAACCATAATAAAAGTAAAGTAATAAAATTTTAAATAAAACTAGCCGCTCTCGTCGCCCTCCGGGCGGGTTCGCGCCAGCACCCCCTTTCTCAGGACTGCCCCTGCCACCTCGCTGCTTCGAGGCTCTCGGGACACTACCTTTTCAGTTTTAAATACCGCATGAAGATCAAGACCATAGAACAATAGTAGATTTCATATTCTTTGTAGACAACAGATTCCTTTAAAATTGTAAAACCTTTCAATAAACCTCATCTAGTTGTAATGTTTTGTATAACTTTCTCTCTAATTTCGGCATGAAAGTCTTCAGATCCATAAAGACAGAATGATATCGCCCTAAATAAACAGTTTCCATCACCTACAATAGGTATCTTACAATATTTTTGACACGCCATTTTGATGGAACTTTTGGGATCTATATATTTAAAATAATATGGTTAAACCTTCTGACAGTTCGCCAGCCCCAACCACTCGACGGATTTCGATAATTTTTATTTCATATGAATGCTTATGACGTCTAGATACGTCACCAAGGGTCGCCTGCCCTACACCACCCTCCATTTTCTAACGAAATCGAAAAAACACTTCTCCTCTGTACAATGTCTATGTGTAAACCCCCAGTCGACCCTTTATGACATATCTAGACGTCATGAGCTTCCATATGAAATAAGAATTACCGAAACGGGTGGCTGATCACAACTAGACGAGCACAAATCACCATATAATGTATGCTCGGAACTCAAAAAGTGAAATGCTAGAGGGCGCTTTCTAGCAATCTGTCCCATGTTTTCTTGTGAACACGATAACTAGAGTGATTTCGATTGGATTTGAATCGTTGTTGTAGGAAGGGAGAAAATCTCGACCGAGTTCGTAGTTGGGCCATCGCGATTCAAAGGGATGGAAATGACGGGGTAGTAAAATTTTCATTTCTACATAACTCCCCAACGATTGAAGATAAAGAGATAAAACAAATTAGGCAAATTATCGTCTCATCATGACGATCAATTTTGAAGTGAAAGTCTTTCGATAGCTGCAATTGCTTAGAATTTAGGGAATGAAAAGTGATTTTCCACCCCTAACTTCGTCACCTTGTTGGAAAGCTATCATCATCTGCATTCCTTTCAGCACTCCGTCACTGACTTCATGGAAGATCTATTTTGTCCGGGTTGTTTTTCAAAATTCAATTCCGTTATTTTAATAGAAGAATACAAAAACTTTGATGAGAAGAAAACTATTATTACACCGTATAAAAACTCAAAAATTATCTGTTCCGTGGTGTCATTGTGATTGCCATGTTAATATTTTTTGTGATTTTCGCGATAATCTATAATTACAGCCACGATAGCGTGCACGGCAAATGCAGGGGAATGTGGGGTGAAACCGGATAGCTAAGGTTCGAAGGCCTATTAAACAAGTAATATAAAAATAACATTTTTAAAGTCAATTTCTACTTAGGTGATTCGAGATATAATGAAAAATGTACTGCTCATGCGCAAAGATATGGCTAAAATATGGGGGTGCTTCGATGATCCCATGGGCCATCTATATATTCAAGAACCAAGTCTGTAATGTTAATAGTTTTCGAGATATAATGAGAAACGTGCAATGCAAACTAAGAAATGACAGACAAGAAAGCGAATGAATATTGCATTGTCATCTAGTTCTGAGCGCTGTATAAAGTTTCAAGTCTCCAGCTCATCGGGAAGTTAGTTTAAAATCGATTGCAAAATTTGAACAATATATATATATGGAGAGTGTGAACTAATAGTAGGAATTGAAAAAAGCTAAAATATTCGCCATAGAGCTTGTAAAATTTTATTAAAATATTCACTGTTTATAGGAGTACAATATATCTTTCTAGAGAAGTCACAGTTTCATCACTTTTTTTATCAATGATTTTCTTATTAAAAAAGTGAAACTACCCGGTTTCACCCCACCGGTTTTACCCTACTGGTACCACCCCACCAGTAGGGTAAAACCGGGTGCACACGTTAAAGTTATGGAAATTAAGAAAACTCGATTTTCAGTGGAAAAGTTCCAATGATTTTTATTTTATATGACAATTTTAGTTACAAAGCTCACATTTGAAGCAATTGTCTTCTTCCTCCGCGCCACTGCAGCTGTCTTGGGCACAGCTAAGACAGTTTTTACATTGGATTAACCATTATTCTTTATTTAAATTCGAAAATACATCATTAAAATAGAAACAATCAACCTCTGATGTGTTTTTATCGTCTTAATCGGAGAAATCATCAATACTGCCTGTCCCGGTCTTACGGCACTTGGAGTACCCTGTTTTACCACGAGTGCAGAGGTTATTAAAAATGAAATAGAACAGTGCAATTATTGGAGTAAATCCTTATTATTTGGTAGGGTATGAATCCTTAGTAAACGCAAAATAATCTGGATTAAATATAGTTTTTATAACTGTAAGGACAGTTTTAAATCAAACGAACATCAGAGAGCTGACGTCTTAAAGCAAATAAACCTTCACAGATGGGGTGAATTCAACAGCTGCAACACGCCACTATGACTGTTCCTTTTACTTGACTAGTAGAGTGCAATTCAGTATCTGTCTGCTAGATAGGAAATATAATAGCTCCAGAATCAAGGGTACCCGATTTTACCCTATTACCTGGTTTTCCACCACTCTCCACTATATATTAATTTTTCACCCGACGGAGTGGCAAGGTGTGTGCTAATGTAAGCAGTTACCGCAAGCCGAGCTGCCCCCTATCTTCCGGAATCAACTGAAGAACGGCCGTCACGACAACTCGGATACTCAAGTCAGAGTCTTAACGGCCATCACCTGCCAACCCCTTCCGAAAGAGGTACGTTCCGTCATAGGAGTGGGGTAACTAGATCCATCTCCAGGAGAAGCGAGAACTCGTCTACTTATCCGGTGGCTTCTCATCCACAAACTCGTGGTGCCCCCCTACCCAGAGGGAGAACGCAAGCAGTCACTAAAAATGTATTCATTTTTATTCTTTGACGTATGTACTCGAAAAAGCATAATTTTACTAAGAAATAAAATTTAAAACGCGTGTAGTAACTACCCAGATATTTCATGACACTATTCACACGTGGCCTAAGCCACCGACTTCTTTCTTCATTATCATTAAATCTTTTGATTAATTATAGATTCCTCCAAAGATGACACCTAAAGCAGTCTGATGAGTTGAAAATCTCTTCACAACAGGAGTCTGTTTGAATACTCATAAACATGAACAACTCGCTTGAAATGGAGGGCTATTTAACACGCTGAATAAAGCAAGAAAGATTCACAGAGATATAACTAAACTTTTTATTCCTTCGACGAAATATTACGTTTTGATCCTTCATTTTTTTGCGTCAAGGAAAATACACCGAAGGAAGAGAAATTTAGCTTTCACAAGAATGCTTCGGACTGGAAATAAAACTTTTTTTTTGGGGGGGGGATTACTTTAGTTCTTGAGATAACATCGAAATTCTACGTTCTAAGAAAAACGGAGCAAAAAAGCGACTTTTTCTTATTTCTTTATTGTGTCAAAAGTTGTGAAAACAACAATAAAAAGCATCAAGAGTAATTTTTGGAATGTCAAAAACTTGACTTATCAACTGCTTAATGTGTTGTTCCCATCTGCCCTTTAAGGGATTTCTTATCAAATAGAAAGTACTCATCCGCTCTCTGCCGCCGAAGTCGGCGAAAACAATCGCGTTTTGCATAAGAAACGCGTCTTATCTCTCGGCCTTCAGAGAGACGGAACAACTCCCTGGAGGACGGTTGAATTGTTTTCGGGGAACATGCCATTAGGTATTGTGCGATTAATGCGCCTTTTTTATACTTTTTCTTTCGCACGCGATAAAACCTCGGCAGCTATTAAGCTTTCTGTTTTAGAAAGTAAACACTGTGCGTCTCTTGCTTTATTTCTATTTTTTTCACCAATGGAGTTCTGTTGCTGAGAAAATTTATTGATTTTCTTTCTGATTTGCGTTTTTGTAAATAGCATTTTATGCTTCTTTTCGCCAACTTAAACACTATTTGAAATCGGTTTGTCTTCCATTGGCATTGATTATTTGCAACCTGATCATTCTTAACTGTAACAATTCATAAAATTTTGCAAAATTAATTAATTAAATTTAAATAAATTAAAATAAAATAAAAACATATTTTGCATTAAATAGAAAGACGCATATGCAGTCGAATCTAATAAAATACAAAGACAAATAATAGAAATTTAAATTAAAAGGAAAATAAATTAAAAGAAACAAAAGGTAAACAATAATAATAATGAAAAATAATGAAAACAATAAAACAATAAACGTTTCTGCGCGCAAACGCAGCAGCAAAAAGTAATTGCTTCAACAGAAATTTTTTTTAAGACCACAGGAAGGAATAAATTTTGATTTTTTGTCATTCCTTTCCACAGAAAATTTTGTTCTTTTTGAACTAAAAATGGCGTGTGGTTTCTGATGAGTGCGCCATTTTAGTTCCTCTCCATTTTGAATAATTTCTAATTAAAGTGTTCTAAGTATTAGAGAATCTTTGGTTTTTTATTCTATAGTTTTTGTTGTATTATCTTTAAAAAAATTTCTGTTGAAGCAATTACTTTTTGCTGCTGCGTTTGCGCGCAGAAACGTTTATTGTTTTCATTATTTTTCATTATTATTATTGTTTGCCTTTTGTTTCTTTTAATTTATTTTCCTTTTAATTTAAATTTCTATTATTATCTGATCATTCTTACATACTAACACATTATAAGAATGGTACCGCATTATAAAAAGTAATTCGATCGCAAGTTGTTACTCATCTGCACAACGAACTAGCCCTATCTTTTTCTCGTTTAATTGTCTTCTGATCATCATACCTCCAAGATACAATAATATATATAAGGGTTAATTTTCTCTGCTATCTCTGAAGCTAATTAAAATATTACTCCCTAGGACTTCAAAACAGTCATTTGGATTCGGGAATACAAACCCTCTGTTATATCCATCATATAGAATTATAACAGATGCGTTAATTTATTGACAGGGTCAACAGAAGACCTTGGTAACTTCGTATTGCCATAAGTTTTGTTTATAAAAACGGAATTCATTCACGTTTGCGTGCCGCACGACAAGTAGGCCTCACCAATTCAACATTGGAAGTCGCTGCGCATTTTGCAGGAATGAGAAGGACGTGAAGTCACAGCACCTTCATCCAGTTGCTGTGACGTCATTCTTTCATCTCACTTGAATGACTAAAATTTCACTCAAAGGAGGAGAAAATTTCACTCAAAGGAAACTTTAATCAAGTTTCAAGATTTTCCTGCCGTATATGTCTAATAATCTGAAGTTAAATTCACCACAGGGCACAATCTGCACTGCATATTCAAATCCAAAGAAGAGGCAGACGTTGTATAATGAAGAACAGTTTATTTCATCTTTTAATTGATAGGTTTCAGGTAATTTTGAGATACCGGGTGTCCCAAAAATGACTGATGGATTTTGAAAATCAGTGAAAGGAAAACGAAACGCGATGGAAATGTATCGTTTGCGGCCTTACGCTTGGGAAAGCAGGGGATTTTATCCCACCAATTTGCATATTTAGTTACCATTTACGGCAACAGGTGGCGCTGCATAATAGCTGAAATAAAAACTGATATGAAAATGTTGAAGGAGTTACAAAAAATTAAACAACAATGTTTTCAAAATAACCACCATTTGCTGCAACAACGTGGCGCAGTCTGAGACAAAACTGTCCAGACATCCCTACAAACATGCCACTTGGAATTGTCTCGCATGCTGTACTGATGTGTCGTTTGAGTTCCACAATTGTTTGTGGAATTTGGCGGTATACCAGGCCTTTCAGGCACTCTCAAAGAAAAAAGTCACTTGGCGTCAGGTCTGGCGAATAAGGAGGCCACGCCATGCTACTTCCTGTATGCTGGTCGTAATCCAAGGCAATAACACGATCATTGAAATGCTCGCTCAGGAAATCAAATACTGTAGGCGTTCGATGTGGACGAGCACCTTTTTGCATGAACCAGGAGGCGTTCCAATGATTGTCCAAAGCATAATGAATCGCCACAAATTCATCCAGAATCCCAAGGTATTTTTCAGCATTTATCGTTTGTTCTCGAAAAAATGGGCCAATTATTCCTTTGGAGGAACTCGCGGCCCAGACTTTTGGGGAATACTGGGATGAAAGTACAGCAACGTGTGGGTTTTCAGTTCCCCAAATGCGCCAGTTCTGCTTGTTGACAAAGCCATCGAGGTTAAAATATGCCTCGTCCGAGAACCATATGCTTCCAACATCGATATCACTCTCATCCACAAGCTGCAGCATAGCGTTCGCGAAATCATAGCGTGCATCAATGGCATTCACACTCAGGGGTTGGCATATCTGGATCTTCTAGGGCAACATGTGCATTTTGCGGCGCATGATACGGTACGTGGTCATTCTTCGGAGTCCAGCACGAGATGTAACACGGCGAACGGATGTCCGGGGCTGCTGTAATATGACCTGCTGTACGGCACTAGCATTAGACTCTGTAACGGCACTGCGTGGCAGGCCGACATTTCCAATACGGTCATCATTGACGTTCCCCGTTCGTTCGAATTTTTCTAACAGAGCCTTTATCGCATTGTCTGACGGGCCTCTTCTCACATCAAATCTCCTTTGGAAACTGCGCCTCGTTCGAACACAACTGTGTTGCAGGCGGTGATACTCCAGAACTCGAAATATCCGCTGTTCCAAGGATAAAACCATTTTCAATAGTTATACTCTTTCACAAGCACTCACAAACAGATTGCGTGGCAAAATAGCGAATGAAGATGTCACGGATTCAATTTCTCTGCAGTTCTCGAATACCTGCAGCGCTACCTGTTGCCGTAAATGGTAACTAAATATGCAAATTGGTGGGATAAAATTCGCTGGTTTCCCAAGCGTAAGGCCGCAAACGATACATTTCATTCGTGTTTCGTTTTTCTTTTATTGATTTTAAAAATCTATCAGCCATTATTGGGACACCCGGTGCATCAAGTCATGATGAAAGCAGAGAGGAACGCAAATCCCATGTTACCGGTAACGATTTAAACAGAGGAGGAGAGTGATTGCAATGCTTCCGAACAATAAATAATGTGTAGAACGGGAAATCCCCGGAATGCTTAACAGCGGACATCTTACAGTCAAGGTGACAGTTATTCTTATACTGGAATTTAAATGGAGCTAATAACTGTAAGTTAGAAGCGTTTAATTAAACATTAGGTGGCGTTGAAAAGCGTTCATTTTGAAGATGGTAAAATATTCTAAATGATTACATGTATTATTAAAATATAAAATTACACAAAGTATGAGCAAAGTTAACTATTAGAACTAGTTAGTTTTTTAACTTTTCATTCACTTCAACGTCTTTTCTTATAAAGCAAAGTTTTAGTTATGGGTCTCACCAAAACGATACAGAGAGTTGCCGAATTTGAAAATGTTCTTGCTTCAAATCCTGGGTTTTCCATTTCGTCTGCTCGTATAATTGGCAATAACTGTTTTCTGTTTCATTATAGGGCAGAGTCGCCGAATTTCGACCGGTGCCTAGATTGGACTAGAATCATAAATGCAATTGTGTTAAACGTCTGAGCCTTAAAATAGGCAAACTATGCTGTGACGATGTAATTGCGGTATATGAAATCATTTTTAAGAGAAAGTGCTACTTGGTTACAGTTACAGAACAAACGTTTAGAGTTAGGCAACAGCAATCGATTATTTTAACAAAGGACTAGAAGCCTTTAATCTGTTCTAAATTAAGTAGGAAAATATAACATTATATTCTCAGGAAGAGAATTTGTTCGGTTACAATTTACTGCAATAATTTTATTAAAATAGTGAATAAGGGAGGTTTTTTTTGTTGTTGTCCAAAAGAGGTGCCTAGACTGTACCACAAATAGTTGGCTAAATTGTACCATTTAAATAAACTGAATTATTATCTCTAACTATGGTTTTGTTTGCTCTGCATAATATTTACATGCATTTTCGTAAAATAGCACGAATATTCGGTAAGATATAAAGGTTTCTTTAAAAAATCCCAAATTTTCCCACAAGTGTTTTGCTTATAACATGCAGAAAGTTCAACCAAATTCTACGAAACTTACAGAATACTTGACAATATATAAAGGAAGCATTGAATTAACATTTGAAGTAAATACCTTGAATATTAGAACATAGATAAGCATTTGTAGTAAATAATATTTTACTGCAAATGTGAGGGACATAGGGTAATTTTTCTTTTAAAACTTTAACGCCACATATATAGGGCAACTTATATAAAAATTCCAGTCGACTAACATTAAGAATTTGAAAGATATCGGCATTGCAGTAAACAGAGTTTCTGTTTCTCTCTAAGAGAAACAAAATGGTAAGGGTTTTTCCACAAATTGATATTTTTAAAACTTGATTCTAAGAATAGTAATCGTCGAAATGCAATTTAGATTATGAATTTTATTAATAAGTACTCCTGGTTGTTGAGCATATTCAATCTTTATTAAATTCTATAAAATTATTCGGAAATCCAAGTTTAAAAAATATCAATTTGTGGAAAACCCCTCATCATTTTGCTTTTCTTAGAGGGAAGCAGATATTCTGCTGACTACAATGCTGGTATCTTTCTAAATCTTAATGGTATTCGACTGAAATTTTTATTTAAGTTACCCTGTATATCTGGCTTTGGAGTTTTAAAAGAAAAATTACGCCACGTGTCGCATTTGAACAGTAAAAAAATATTTACTACAAATACTCATGATTTCTCTAATATTCAAATAATTTATCTTGAATTTTGACACAATTTTTCTCTAGCACATTGTCAAGTACTCTAAGTTCCGTATTATTTGGTGGAAAAATGTTATAAGTAAAAAACATTCTAGAAAATTTGGGAATTTTGAAGAAAATCTTTATATCTTCCAGGATATAGCATTGTGCATATTAAGCAAAACCACTGATGGAATTTGCAAACCATTATCAGCTTTCTGTGGAACGGGATGAGTCCAGATTTTTTTCTTCTTCATCAATTTCTGGTCGGTCCGCTAAATGTCCTTGTGACCGAATCTTCACTTTAAAATATGAGTTAGGGTCTATTATTTTTATGTTCAAGGGCAATTGGTTTAAGCATTCCAAGAAATTCTAAACATGTGAAAATCCGAAAGTTGTCCGGATACTTTTGATCATATAGTGCATATTTCGTAAAAAAGATAATTACGCTTTTTTTAAGATAAATAAACTGCAAACTAATTCTACTACTCGTTTTTCATTAAAATTAAATCTCAATCACTGTACATCAAAAAATGTCCAATTGGTCCATCTTCGGCAATCTTCCCCTATATTTCGAATTATTCACAATATGCTGAAATATTTAACTCGTCTTTAATTTAATCAATGAATGATCCAGTTCTTGAAAATTTAAATTAAAATTAGGATATTTATATCTTTAAAATATGTTCTTTTCTCTCTCTTTTTACGGAAGACGAATGGAATTCTAAAACATCATTTTCAATTTGTATTCTCCTCGTAATACGTAGTATAAGATTTTGCTTATCATTTTCTTTCATTCGCCTGATATTTCGGTTCAAAAGACATCACTTACATCTTCCTTTCACATCTAAACCATTAAACTGATATACCTATTAAATATTTCTGATATTTCTTAAATGCTGAACTCTAATTTAAGAAAGGGGACAGTAAAACTTGATGAAGCGTACTTTAGTATTTAATTAACAGGTCTTTTGTTCTTTAAATACTAATTGAAGAAAAGTGCTTGAAATCAATAATGGATTTAATTTGCTAAGTGCATTTTAAATTGCGTTTGTTTCTTTTTCTGCGCTATGTTTATTTTGAAAAAAAAATGAAAAAGATTAGTTCTAGCTTGCAGTTTTTGTGTGAAAGTACGAAGGTGAAATTCAATTTCGTTCGTCGATTTATGTTGTAGAATTCCTACGGTCTTTCATTAGATATAATTTCTAACGCAGATGCAGGCCATTAGTAAAGCCCTTTGAAAAGATTATTCTAAAGCCGTTTTTTAGGATCCTGTTTTATTATATTATTATTCTGATTTACAATGTCTTAGAAGTAGTTATTTTGTATCAACTTTAGTCATTATTGTTTTTTGTTGCTCTATTCACGTTTCTTTTATTTCTTTAAACTGTTATAATTATTTCCAGATTCAAAGGAAGCACTTTTCAATTCAAGTTCCAATTACCAGTAAGTAATCGCGAATGGATACGGTTATATAAAGTAAAATTCTCTCCAAAATATACATTTTGAGATATTGCTGTTTTCACAGAACATTACAGAAAAAATTGTATAGTTGAATTTTTCCGAAATTCACTATCGCGTTACAAGTAAAATGGCGTGACAACGGATCCCTGATTGCATAGCTGCTTCCTATTAGAGCGAAATTTTCATAATTATTTTTCTTCTAGAACTCTTTTGTATTCTTTTTCTTGGTATCAAAATATACTACTTATGGTGAAAACTCGCCATCACATAAATAAATTTTGACAATCACTTTCATGTTTCATAATGGTAGTTATATTTACTTTGCTATCATGTGACATTCCTAGTTTCATTTTGGCAACAGCCATAACTAATGCCTCTTGTTCTAGTGTAAGAATATTAACTTCTAAAATCTTGTGATTTTGTGAAATGAATTTGTTCATTATTTTTTAAGCCTTTGATAAATCACCATTACCTAAAAGAAACTTATTTAACCATGCAGCCTTTGTTAATTAATTGCTGGTGATCCTATTATTAGGCTGATGAAGAGAATGAATCCCATAAGTCTCGCTCCAGTCATATTGACGTGCATCGAATTATCGCATTTTAGGCTTCTTAGCTTTGTAATTTGACACAAAAATTACAAAGAATCCACAAGCATTCCATGCCTTCTTAGATGAATGAGAACGACAGCCCCTTTCTAAAACAGGAGGGGTCATCTTATTAGATAGCAAAGAAAAACAAACAAACGCGATCCTTAAGGAGTTAAAGAAAAAATCAGAGAAGAAATGTGATCGACAAATTTCCAATCGTTAGAATTTAATGAAAGTACCAAGCAAACGTTAAGAACTAATGCTTCACAAATTAGGCACAAACGAAAAACTAATGGTTTATTTTCTGCCTTGAAAACACACAAAATGAAAACGCCTCTGTGATCACCTCTGACAGCTTTACAGGCACGACAACGATGTTCCATGCTCAAAATGATGGTGTTTATTATTTTAGTTGGCAGCAAAGACCATTGCTGCGTCAAGGCAGTTTGAAGAGCATGTTTACGGATAATACATGGTAGGGAATGAGGTTGCTTCTCATTGGCTCTCACCGTCACGTGACTTGGCTTGTTTGTTAATGATGTCATAGCACCATGTTTATTTTCTCTTCTGTTATCGCATCATGGAGCAATTAAAACTACCTTCTGATTATGATTATTTGGATATTTCTCAAGAAAATGATGAATGCATTTTTAGAGTAAAACAAACAAAGGACGAACCTTCAGCATTGTCAAGTGTCGTTCAGTTTCACGATATCATATAGAATCAAGCCAAGTCACGTGACTCTAAGAGCCAATTAGAAGCGACCTCATTCCCTACTATGTAGGATCCGTAAATATGCGTTTGAAGACCCTGAAGGGTTGCAGAAGGCAGGTTAAGTGCAGCAATACTTCTCACTAGAGCATCCCAAACGTGCTCAATATGGTTCAAATTCAGAGACCGTCGTGAGCAACTTATACTCACAATAATAATCTTCTCATAAAGGTACATCTACATCAACAGAGCTTTGTATCGTTTTGAATTATCGTCCTGTAGGATAAAGGAGTCACCCACTCCACTTGCTTGAGGAAGGTTAGGTTATATTAACGTCCCGTTTTGAAGCAACACGAGGGCTATTTAGGGACGGACCTCGTAATTTTGAACCGCGGTCAGATGACGAGGACAACACCTGAGCTGGCACACCTTCTCCAAACTTCCACGCCACACCAACAGGAGGACGTGTGGCCACAGCGTATGATTTAGCGTGCAACAGGCCCCCGACACGGCAGATCTTCAGTGGAATCGGGTTTCGAACCTGCGACCCTCCGGTCCCGAGGGCGAGACCTTACCACTAGGCCACCGCGGCCTCTTGCTTGAGGAAGGACAATTCAATCGAGAATATCGTCTCTATATAACTGAGTGCTAACGGCGCCTCTTGGGATGATATAAAGGTCCGTGCGCCAATACAAAGAGATACACATACACTGGACAGACCAAATCTGTCTTTTATGGATAAACTGGGATAAAAGCGTGTCCCTCAATCATTCTGCCAAAAAAAATCTAGATTAAAAGTAAAAAGTACAGACCTCCGTTGATTTGCAAGGATATTGTTTATATCTATATTGGATGTTTTAGACAGAGGACTAGCGTGATAAATCAGTTAATGGAAACTTGCCTTCAGAGAGATAGTAATCCCAAGAGCGCCATCTTGAAATTATGGGCAGGTTTTTGTGTCTCTTTTCAAATAAAGTTTAAAAACATAAAAAAGGGAAATATATTCCAATGTTTACGTAACGAATTTTGTATGTTTGTCTACTGAAGCTGTTCATTTAGAGATTGTCACAAAACCGAAGCATTAAAGAGGCTTTGCGCCCGCAGAGGCCGCAATGCAACATTAATGTCCGATGACGCATCTAATTTCAAAGGTGCATCTTTAGAATTAAATCGTTTAAGAAAGTTAATTTCTGACACCAATGAGATATCAGCAAATTATTTATTCTCAGAAGCAATCCAGGGTAGATTTATAACTCCGTTCTCCTAATCTCGGGTAATTGCGGGAATCAGGTGTGAAACCATTTAAGGTATCCGACTGGTTTAAAATCGTCGTTTTTGATGAAATTATCAAAAACATTTTATGACTTAATTTTGTAGCCTGTTTAATCAGTTTTCTAAAAATGTCTCACTTTTTACTCTACGTGAATTACAAATGGAGTTACAGCTGTTTTATTACCGAACTGTGAGCATTATTTTAAGTTGCATGAAAACTTTAAAGGCGTTTTCTGAGAAATGATATTTTTGAGGAAAACTGTAGAACCGTAACAATGATTACTCAAAACGTTATTCGAGTATTGATATGAAATTTTCTGAGATTGTTTTCTGTAATATGCTTGATGTTTTCTTCTAAAAACTAACGTCAATTTTAAAATCAAGTATTATTTTTAAGTGTTTAAATATAAACGAAAAGCATTTTTTATGAAAAATTACCAGTTTAGTAACTATGTTCAGCTATATCTTAAAACTATTTTGAAGTACAAGAAAGATTTCAGAGCATAACACAGATAACTGTCATAAAAATGTACTCCTACAAGGATTTATGTATATTTAGAATATGATTTTGTCTATGGCTGTTAGCGTAAGGCAAATATTTTAGTCATTTTTTAAAAAATATTATTTTGAAAGCTTAATTTTACAATATTTTCATAGTTTTAAAACGTATGCAGTTGAAAAATAACATTAAAAATATATATAAGTTGTTTTTCAAAAAAATGTCTCCGGACACAGTCGGATACCTTAAACACCATCTCCACAGAGCTCTAGTTAATAGTAAAATAATTATCGAAGAATTCGGAACAATAGTCATTTAAATCGAAGGCATACTTAATTTCCGTCCATTAC
Organism: Araneus ventricosus; assembly: GCA_013235015.1. Classification (NCBI taxonomy): domain Eukaryota; kingdom Metazoa; phylum Arthropoda; class Arachnida; order Araneae; family Araneidae; genus Araneus; species Araneus ventricosus. The sequence goes on from BGPR01005061.1 coordinate 89,144, forward strand.
TTCCATTGACCGATAATATACTGAATATGAAGTTTTAACTCCTGGACACTTCATACCTGAACCCGAAATATTAGATATTTCAGATAAAAGGCTATCTCGGTGGCAGTATACGACCAAGTGTGTCCAAACCACGGCAAGCATTGGAAGACTGACTATCTTAATCATTTACAACAATGGAATAAGTGTCAGTTTAAGAAGTCTACTGTTAGGGTAGGATGTTTAGTATTACAGACAAACCCCGTTATAACGAACCCTCAACGGATTGACTCAGAAGTTCGTTTTAACCGAGATTCGCTGTATTCGTATTCGCAAAAAAATGCCCTAACGTGCTAAGATACTACTTCTATAATAAACTTTTTAATAACATAATATTTTCATTAGTAATTAGGGACAAATAAAGTATTAAATAATTCGCTTGCCAACGTTAGCCATGGTCAGTGCAAAGTTCACAGAATGATAAGCAATTCAACTAAAATGGCAGAGAAAACACGTGATTGCTCCTAGGTCGTCTGACCAGAAAGTCCCCCCCCCCTTCCTTGGTTGACACCAGGTCAGGTATCTACCGGGGGAGGTGGGAAGATAGAAACTGTAAAGAGCCTTTCCTATTGTTCCTTTGTTTCACTTATGGAGTTAATAGTCACTCCAACAAAGGTACAATAGGCGAGGAATGTGGTCTCTGAACCAGAGTATTTCATACAAAAGGGGTGACTCTTGTAGAAGTTGGGTTGACTTGAGCACAATTATTAAAGAATGTCCAATTGGGCAAGTGCAAAGTTTGAAGTTTTAGAAATTTTCAGTTCGCTATAACCGAGTCTCTAGCATTTGCTGTTCGTTGTAAACGTATGAAAATACATTATTAACACAGGGCTTCAGTTGGGACCATGTACAAGGTTCGCTGTAACCGAGGGTTCGTTATATCTCGGGTTCGCTATATCGCGGTTCGACTGTATTAAAGAAAAATGATTTGCCTTCCTGAAAGTGGGCAATGGCAAGAATTTTGCAGATAGTCTGTGTAAATGATGGTAGGGTCCGAAAAATTAAATTGAAAGTTGCCACCGGCGTTTTTTCCCATTCTATTCCAAAAATATGTCTCTTACCAATAAAATATAATTATGAAATTTACATTTTAATGTAATATAGTTGTACATAGATATTGTATTCACATATTATTTTGCATAGAATTAGTGTATTTGTGTAGGATATTGTGTTCATCTTGTAGATAATTCATTTGAATATTTTTTATTTATTTCGAGTTTATGCAATTGTATATTTAAGTATATTTTGAAACATTATATACTTCAATGCTGTGCGGAATGTTATGTCATAGCTAGCAAGCGCGCCCTGTGGCTCCATCTGTGAAAAAGTTGAAAAAAAATATAATTAGTAATGTAATATAATTGTTGTATCCCGACACAAGCGAACGCACGTACGAAATAGAATAAAAAATCTTAGCGCTGGAAAAATTTGTTTTTTATTCTAAACTTATGTACAGTACAATGGAAACAGCGCCAATTGTCCCTTCTTCAATGCATTGCACATTTGCGATTATTTTGTATTTCAGAGACTTGTTTACTTCTGCGTTTTATGTGCGACATGTTCTAGGTGCGTTGATTAACTTCACATTTCAATTTCTATAATAATTTTCAGTGTTGAACCACTTAAAATTCGTAATTGATATGCATCATGACTTCGAAGTCCTTTCAGAGAATTAAGTTTTATCTCGGGACTTTTCACAATGCCATATATTCCTTTTCCCGTTTCGAACTAATTTTTTGCACCATTAATTTATCCATATTATTAAGTGCAAACCACTCAAATTCGATATCTTATGGCCATTGTTCCTCTTCAGTGCTCTGAATAGGGTTAATTAATTCTAACCACCGACTGCGTTTATCAATATACGAAATATGCAAAAAAGAATGCACTAATGCCGTCATTTTTGATACTTTTATAGATCAATATCAGATCTTGTTGAAAATTCTCTTTTGATGATAAAATTTTCTTTATACTACTATATGATAATATCCTCTTTCCTTTTTTAGCTTTAAACCTAAAGTAATTTACTAGAGGAAACTAAAAGAAAAAGCAAGCCAAAAGTCTGTTTTAAAAATGGTCAAAAGCCAGACTATAACTTATTTCTTTATATAAAACTTGTTGCACATTCTATCTCATTATTAATGTGGAATATTAAACGGTTGCGAAGTCACAGCATTACTATCTTGTTATCAATTTTGTAAAGGAGAAAGGATGAAAAAATAAAGTAGATGTTGCAAAGCGATTATTTTCATTTTCGTGTTGTAATAAGATAAAAGCAACAGAACGGCTTTTATCGCTTTTTAATAAAATTTTTATTTTTACGAAATATTTTTAATCTGAAATTTTTTATAGTTTCTTTAACACCCTTTTACTTTGAAGATTAGTTGTTTTAACTAAATTATTATGTCGGAAGTTCAGTTTTTTAATCTTCGGCTATTTTTTCGAAACTTCTTTTCGCTCTTTGACGAGATAAATTTATTTCATTTATTCATTATTATAAATTCCCGGGCAGTTTTTCATGCGGATATTTTCAGGTTTTATGGGTCTTCAAAATCTCGTTTTTGGAACCAAAGGGTAGTAGATTAGATACTTGATTACGTCTGATATCCACCATATTCTCAACCCTAGTGGATCTGGCATGTACAAATGGCCTGCCGCTGGTGTGGTGGAAGCTCGGAGAGGTGTTTCTGGCTCAGATGTCGTTCTTTGGCCGCAGTTCCTTTGGAGTTTGCCCCCATCTAGAACTAGAACATCTCCAAAACTATACGTTAATCTGGTAAGGCAGTAATGGCGTCTTTGGCTAAAGAGTCATTAAGCTTAATACATCGTATCATTTTTTTTTGTTTTTAAATGCGAATGATATTACATATGATCCTAAGCTTTACATCAACTTGATATTTTATTATAATAATTTTTACCAACTATTAAATTAGGAATAACAACTGTTCAATTCATGTTGACAAGCCGGATCATTAATGTAGATTCTTTTTATTCGGAGTCATAAGGAAATTTCTGCCTCTCCACCATTTTCTCCTCGAATTTTAGAAAGGTTGGACTACGATTATGAAAGAGGGAGGAACTTCATTTCTTAAAATAAAACCACTTTTACTTTAACTTGTGAATCACGCGAAACTTCCGTTTTCTCACGCCTTTCAAAATGTAATTACTGAGAGTTTCACTGTCTGCTATGAAACTTTACTCTCGGTCAGCATCCTGAACCTCATTTAAAGCACCTCTTTCTATTTAATTTTATATTTTTTATGCTATTTAACTTTATCCTATTTAATTTTCATGAAACTAACTCACTAAATGGAAGAATATATATTTTATAATAACGTGATTTTCAATACAGTGGCTCATATTTGTTTTTGGACACTTGTGTGTTTGAAACTTACTCATGAAAAACATCATATAAAAAATATTAAAGGATTAACTTCAAAATTTGTTCATATAATTTCAATCAAACATTGATTAAAATTATATGAAAAATTGAATAAATAATTGAATAAAATAAATTAATTGAATAAAATGTTTGTTTTCAATCAAACATTTTAATTCGTTGTTGGATATCCTTTAGCTTAAATTACACTTTTAATACGTTTTGGCATGCATTAAACAGGTTTCTTTGTGTAAGAATGTTCAATTTTGTTCCATTCCTCTGTTAATACTGCTTTAAGTTGTTCCTTCGAAAAAATATCATGTTTTCTTGTTCTTTTCTCCAGTTCATTGCACACATTTTCAATTGGATTTAAATCTGGAGAATATGGTGGAGACTTGATAACATTGGGACAGTTGTACAGCAGCCATAAGCGAACATTTGGGGCTGTATGTTTGAGATCATTATCTTGATACATCTTGAATGTGTTTTGAATTCCAACTTTTTGGGAAGATATTTTCAAGTTTTCTTTCCGGATATTAATATAGTTATATTGGTCCATATTATTTTCAATGAAAACTAAATTTCCCGTACCAGAAGCAGCAAAACATCCCCAAACCTCCTTGTTTGACAGTTGGCAATAGATTTTTCGGATTCAGCTCTTCGTTGGGCTTTCTCCACACAGTTATTCGCCCATCAGACCCAAATATGTTAAATTTTGATTCATCCACAAATATGACTCTTTCCCAAAACGATATATCTTCGTCTACCATGGATTTTGCAAAATCCAGACGTAACTTTCTTGTTCTTTTATTAAAGAAAAATTTTCTTCTGGCAACTCTACTGTTGCACTCATATGATTCGTCTAATAGTTTCAGGGTTTACTTTTATTGCAAATCTTTCTTCTAATTCTGTTGTAAGTTTTACTGCACTAAGTCTTGGATTTTTCTTGATTTTATGCATGATAAAACTTCGATTCCTGGGAGTTAGCTTGTGAGGAGCTCCTGATTTCAATGCATTTTCAACAGTTCCAAGTAGTTTCCATCGTTTTATAATAGCAAACACAGTTGAATGACTTACCATCTTTAAAATGCTCTATGATTAAATTCCTAATATAATTTGTAGTAACTTTGTAGCGCCCTGTCATGTTAACTTCAATTATAGAAATGTAAACATAAAAAACTAGTTGAATCCATGCCAAAACGTATTAAAAGTAATTTCAGCTAAAGGATACCCAAAAAAGTATTAAAATGTTTGATTATTTGCATATTTTTGTTTACATTTGTTGAATGTTCAAAGTGCCCAATTATTTATGTGAGATTTCTTTTAACACTTTCTCGGTAAATTAACGTAAAAAAAGTTATAGAATACAATATTCAATATTATAATATAGTTATTCATTACAATATGTAGGTTTTATTATAGACAAGAGAAAATTTATATGAAAAAATTTTAGATTAAATCCTTTAATATTTAGATGACGTTTTCATAAGTAAGTTTCAAAAACACAAATGTCCAAAAAATGTGAATCACTGTAATTTATCCGCTGCATTTTGTGTGTATATCTCCCACTCTTCTAAGAATTAAGAGTAGGCATTCTAAATAAATGGTTGCCTTTCCTTATGTTAGTGCAGAACAAGTAAGAGAAGATCTTGTGTAGCTCTGATTTAAAGATGAGACCGAATTTCACGAAAGCAGAAGTCATAAAATTAAGTTTATCTATTTAAAAGTTCGAAAAAATTTATTTTGAATGATTTATTCCAACTTCTGAACACTAAATTAGTCAATAGGGAAAATGAAAAAAAATGTGCAATATAAGAGTCGCTTTTTTATTTTGACTTTCTTCTTATATGCAGAAAAAGCAACAACCCTAAAATGAATAATGCCAGACTATAAAAAAAAAACAAATTTTTTTCAGGCGCAGAAATACTCAGATTAATTGACAAGAATATGCATCGATAAATGAGAATTGTATCTTCAGAGTAGTTGAAAAAATGCATTCCTAAAACGGTAGGAAGATTTATAAAGATTCATAGAATAGTTTATTTATGAAGGAGGACAAAATTGCCTTTCGTTGTTTTCATATCTTCTTATGTATCGTGTTACATAATGAGAAATAATTAAAGTGAGATTGATAAGATTTCTTAGTCTTCTACCGATAAAAATATATTTGACGCTGCAAATTATATAAATTAATCTTCATTTTTCGTTTTATAAATGAGAGTATGATTGTTCCTTTGGAGATACTTTATTAATAATTGAATCGCAACGAAACTAGGAAAAAATTATTTGTTTTCAGTTTCTGTATGATGCATAAAAGAAACCGAAGCACAGAAAAACTCAGCTCTTTGGAAAATCCTCTGGGAATTATTTCAGCATCGAACTGTTCAATCAATGACGACGATGATGCGATTCGGTTGTATTGACCCATCCAAATCCAGAAACACGTCATTCTTTCCGCCCGAGAGACACGATCGGGGTGGATTTATCGGCAAATGACGAATATTTCACTTCCAGAGCAAGGGAAGAGATGATCAATTATTGATTAATCACTCTTTCCTGCCAACAGCAAGTGACGAAGCGTCCGCGATTTGTTGATACCGGTTCTCGATTACTTTGATTTGTTTATCCTGAAGCAAGTGCAAAAGTTCGAAGAAATAAAAAGTAATTTCAAAGTGTGTATTTTCATAAGAAGAGGAATTTCGTGAAATTTCGCTTTAATAATAAATTATTTTACATTTGCACATTGCTTTTCATACGGAAGCTTGTTTACGTTTATTTAACGCAAAAGGATATTACTGATTAGAAATAATCCATACTACATTCATGTTGAGTTAATTCCGTACTGATAAGTATAAAATCAGTGACAATTGAAGATGATAGCTTAAGGCTGCGAAGCATATTATTTCGTCTAGTAAACACTCCTTTATATATATAATCCGAACATATTTAAAAGTATTTGAACATAATTTAATTTTAAATGTTGGTTATCGACATTTCTCTGTTAGCTCAAAGACGTTGTACAATATTTTTACGATGAGAACGTAACGATTATGAAAGCTGCTTGATTCCTTGAGAATTTTTCTGTAAAACCAAAGCTCGTAGAAACACATATTTTGTCGTTCAACGGTGATTCGGTCGTTAATAGCTTTCTACGTACTATCAACTTGCGCTGTCACTGAATAAAATGAAGCACAATGAATTACGGAAACAAGATAATTTGCCATTTAAAGGGTAAACTCTACTGATAGAAACGCAAAACAAGATTGTGTTTTTTGTCATTTCTGATTAATTAATTCTGCATGTGACTTGTTGAGATGGAAGTTCAATCTGTTTTAATACTTGTCTATTTTTCTTTGAAGCGCATTCAGTTACAAAACACATCACCTGCCTCTATAACTCCCGACTGTTACTAATCCATATTCAGACGATTCAACTCAAACTTCAACATTGGAACACCTCAGGCAGAGCGAGTTTTATGTGCGAGTGGGTTCCACATCATGAACAGCACAATCAGGAAACCGCAATGCATGTAACTCTTGGATTTGAGGTTATACGACAAGCTCCACTCATCTTTACAACATTAAAGTTTTGTCTGAGCTGTAAGATGCCTTTCACCGGCGGCATTCATCACATTGCGGCACATTTTCTTCTAGATACTGACGAGCCTTAGAGTGTGATATCTTTCGAGTTAGTTGTCGAAAATGATGGATAGCGTATTGAGTTGATGCTACCGTGAATGATATTTGTAAATTGTTTTTCGAAGTATACATACTGCCATCAATGTTATTTGTAAACTGTTTTTTTTACTGTTCTTCTCCATATACTGACATGAATGTTATTTGTAAACTGTTTTTTAACTGTTCTCTAAATAATGCCATGAATGTTATTTGTAAACTGCTTTTTGTCTATTATTCTCCATATACTGACATGAATGTTATTTGTAAACTGCTTTTTAACTGTTATTCTCCAAATAATGCCATGAATGTTATTTGTAAACTGCTTTTTGTCTATTATTCTCCATATACTGACATGAATGTTATTTGCAAACTGCTTTTTAACTGTTATTCTCCAAATAATGCCATGAATGTTATTTGTAAACTGCTTTTTGTCTATTATTCTCCATATACTGACATTAATTTTATTTCTAAACTGCTTTTTAACTGTTATTCTCCAAATAATGCCATGAATGTTATTTGTAAACTGCTTTTTGACTGTTATTCTCCGTATACTGACATTAATTTTATTTGTAAACTGTCTTTTGACTGTTATTCGTCTAATACTGACATGAATGTTATTTGCTTCGGTGTTACGGTCAGTAATAAACGATTTTTCTCTGGTGGCATGTTTTTGGAATAATTTGTCTGAATATAAAATTTCATGTCTTCCTATATGATATTTCCAAGTTCGGTTAACTTTTCATGGGGACACTTTTCTTTCTATACGAGTTTCAGAGTGAAACTTAAATTATGCAATTTCAGAATTGAAAAATGCAAAGGCAGTTTCAGGGATATCAGGAACCATTTCCTTTTCGAAGAAGCATTATATTCCATAAATGTTCTACATCTGTAAAGGACAAACGGTAATGAAAGAATTACTTTTTCATCTGGTATCAGTTCTTGAGTGGTGGAAGCGCGTGTTGCGGTAAAAAGATTGTAGCAGCACAGTGGCATAGTGCAGGGAGTAGGGAGATGGGGTCACTTATGCCGGTAGTGACTCTTTTAAGGTTCACCGTGAAGACAAAATGGTAGCGTATTATTTCACTTTGCAAAGCAACATGTGGAAAAGGGAGGAAAATATCATGCTACTGGCATTTTTAACCTTTGCTACTCCACTGCGTTATCATCAAAATTCATTCGATGCAAATAAATATGCGTTAGAAAAAGCACTGATAAATATGTGAGGGACTTTCGCGCTCCAGTATATCCACGTAATCATAGCTGACAAAGACAGTGACTGAGATATGACTTCAAAACGACGTTTTCCCCAATCCATTTGTGTCGAGACGCAGAGATTCGCGTTATTTGCTGAAAAAACGGAAGTACTCTCATAAGAAGTGTTATTTCTCGTACCTTTATATCACTCACAGGATTACTATTGAGCGGTTATCTGCGCCCAGTTGCAATAAAACGTACATCACTACATTTGATCATCATCCAATACGAATCCGTATACACGGATTTAAGCAAGTAGAGATGACTCTCAAGAAAGCAACGTCTGTCTTTTTACTTTCTCGTATACGAAGTATACAAAGAGAAAGTATTGTAATCGTCAAAAAATTCGAACTCGAGATTTTGACGAATCTCCACGTTTTAGACCTCCCTGAGTCCGAAAAACACAATTTTGGAATTATGTCTGTCTGTGAACACGATAACTCGAAAGCTATTAGAGCTACGGGGATGAAATTTGGTATGTGGTCTTTAAACATAATTTGTAGGTTTCTGTCAAATTTTGGACAAAATCCGTCAACGGGAAGTCTGTCTGTTTGTATGTTCGATGTCATGCGAACGCTATAACTCAAAAACTTGAAAAGCCAGATGGATAAAATTTTATACACAGTTTTATCGTCATGAATGTAGGTCCGTATAAAATTTTGGGCCAAATCCGTCAAAGGGTTGACTGTCTGTCGGTCAGTATAATTTACTTTTGAAGAGAATCCGTTATCTCCATGCGCATGCGTACTGGAAGAACGGAGAGGAATTTCATTACAGAGTAGCGAATTACGTCAGTTTGTCCTTGAGCCGGTAAGAGAGGAAAATCGTTACGCATCTCTTTGAATTTCATTCTTTGCCTAGATATTTTTCAATCACTATAATGAAAAACCTTCTGATAGACATTGGATTCTGGGTAACTATAGGTTCGAATTTTTTTAGCCACGCGGGGGAAGGGGAAACGGCACTTTTTTGGGGAAGTATACGAGAAAGTTTAGGGGAGAACACTCCCGCTGGTTCTACTAGTTTTCAATGACAGTTTACCGTAAGTCGCAAGGATGAAAATTTTTCTACAGGATAAAAACTTTAAGGTGTGATATAACTCACGTGGATAAGTGCAAATCATGTGTTCATATAACCAATGCTCCCCAGTGACCTAGTAGGCTAGGGCATCGCGTAATTGGTGAAAATCAGTCGGAGGAAGACAGTTCTATCCACAAGTTATGCTCTTAACTAGCATTATTCAAAAACTGGTAGATCGATGTGTGAATCAGTGACAAAATATTCGCTGTAGTTGAGCTTGCCGTTGGAACAAAAATGTTCCTCTTGTAAGTCCTCCCGAAAGGTAACCTACCCCCAAGTATATAGGAGCTAAGTTAGACTTGTCCCTCAGGTACTACTCAGGTGTTTCGGGTCAATCTGACCTACAGAAAGGTGACACACCTTACCTGCCTAACTAGTTCTTGGCTCTCGGACTTGACTAGGAAAGCTAGATCAACTGGGATCAGTCAGAACACAAGAAACAAAACTAAGGGCAGAAGCCTGTTATTTAAGTTCAGTTTCAATTTTTATTTTCACTATAATCAAAGCTTTTAACTGTCAGTTTTCGACGCAAAACAATTTCATGGATATATAAATCATTCCGTTGTTTTGATTCTGTTTGGTCGAATTTATACTCTTTTGAGGAAAGAAAAAAATAAAATCAAAATTTCACATTTATTGTAAAAGTTTAAAACCTTCAGTTCATTTTCTCTTTCTAAAGAAAGCAAACAAAGAACTGTTTCTTTTTGGAAAAAATGTGTCAATTGTCCTGCTTGGTGATAAATTCTTTTTCTTTGAAGAAAATAGTTTCCTAACTTGGAATGTTTTCTTTCCCTTTTGCCAAGAAAACTTTTCGGTGATGGTCGAAGATTGCAAGAGGAATTATTTTTTGCTAAGCGATTTTATTTGAATCTGGAAGTAAACATTTTATTTGTCGCTCGAGACAAAAATAAAAATGTGAAATGATTCGAATCCGAATTGGGGCATTAAAATTCGAAATGGATCTTTAAAAAATATACAACGAATCACAGACAGGAACAAGTAATATAAAAAAAAATTAAGTTAATTCCTACTTAGGTCAACAAAGAAAAATTTTATTTTAGAAATTTTTTCTCCCATATGAAACTAAAATTAATTAAATTTAATTAATGAATTAATATTTGAAAAAACTGTATTAACATCAAGTGTCATTGCATGCGCCCCATGTTTTTCGTTTTAAATCTATATGAGGCTAGAAGAAATTATTTTATATTTTTTAGTCTGTTTTAAAAACGTGGTATATTAAAATTTTTATTTTATTTAAATAATTATTTTCTACTTTTCAGTCATGTATGTGTGAAATTTTGCAATCGATTTTAAACATCTTACTGAGATTATGCCGGAGACGCGTGGCAAATTTCAGGTTTATTTCAGTTTCTCTTCACCTGATCATAAATAAAAAAGTTGTTATTTTCCTGAAAAATTAAGTTACGTGACGCAGAGACCTTCGAGATATAATAAAAAAAGGAGTGCGCATGCGTAAAGATATGGCTAAAATATGGGGGGTGCTTCGATGATCCCATGGGCCATCCATACACCCAAGA
>BGPR01005062.1:2617-25699 GCA_013235015.1 Araneus ventricosus
GCTCCCAAAGTACAAAAAAGTTTTATTTATAACGCCAACGGTTTAACTAAACGATAGAACGGTCATATATAACGTATATAAAACGGTCCGTTATAAAAAAAACCGGTCAAACGATTTGAATTAATTCAACCTTCTGACTGCTTATCCGCGGGTGGGAAGCAAGTTTACTTTCTGCTGCATCCTGCAATTTTCGCAAGCTATTACTCAGTAGTAGTAAAGCGTGGAATCGTATACTGGCCAGGAATTACGAATGCGTTGTCATTTTAATTCAATTGATAGCCTAAAGGACAGTTGGAGCGTTTATAGATTCAACTTAATTTTTCTACCGAATTATAACGTCTGTGATCGACTTTCAGTTTTTAAATTCAAAACTTCGATAATTCGTTGCAAGTACGGCGTACGGGCAAACCAGTTAAGAGGTTAACGGTAAACAACATTCACTTTATTCACAACTATATGCTAATCTTATGCATTGGAGGTAATAAACCTTTTCTAGGTAAAAGTTACTTTAGTCAAGCAAAGAATACCCGAGATCTCTCTAAACTTCCATTTCCTACTTTTCAAAACTAAATCTCTTGAAATAACTACCAGATATATTAGTTACTGCAGCGCTTATTGTATCTTCAATTTTACTTACTGCCATGATAAGTGACGCACATCTTCTTAGAAACGCACACCTTAGCATTTTAACGCACTTGACAACGAGAGAACTTCACAAATTTCTGTGAAAATTAATGACAAACACTACGATGAATGGCGGTTTGGTACAGATTTGATATATGGCCCCACTGGAGATATTTTGTAATTTTGGCGACTTTTTACGTTTGGCGCCGAAAGACGCATTTTCCAGGTCGGAAGTAAAAAAATGAGCTAGATTCCTAACATCCAATAAATAAGCGGTTGAAATCTAGAAGTTGGTATACGCTCTTAAAACGTTGCCAAATCGCCAAAGCAAGACGTTGACCGCTGCATATCATTGGAGTCAAGTCGCCAAAGCTATATGCAGGTATTACCTGTATTAGCTTTGGCGACTTGGCGCCATTTTAAGAGTGTGTACCAACTTCTAGATTTCAACCGCCTGGAACGTTCGCAAGAGAACAATTCGCCATCAACAAAACAGTCGCCATGTTTGTTTAGGCAACAAAAAAGTCGCCAAAATTACAAAATATCACCAGTGGGGCCGTATCAAAGCTGTTCCAGCGGTTTTTCATTCGATTTTCAAATAATATTAGAAGGTTGCAGTAAGTCTTTGATTATAAAGCATAAAAAGATTCCGGTTGGGTTCGTTTGATGATCAAAAGAATGCAGCTACCAATCGTGGCGGCAGGCAACCTTGAACAGCTGATTAAAGTTATGGAGGAGTTTTCTGTTTTGCTAATTTGGGGTAATGTAGTACTTCCGTTATACCGAACGACTTCCGGTGTAATGCTTCGTCAACATGCACCTCAATCTCATTATCTCCCACTTTACACAAGTCGAATCTGATAGGTTTGTCAGCTCAGATGACCTTTTGATTGTGCATGCGATGCCTGTGGCATCTGAAGTGGATACCGAGCAAATCATTTTAACTTAAAAGAACATCAGCGGCTTCGTTTTCAGCAAAGCGGGAACCTCGTAGCTTCGCTTTTTCACTGAAATCGCAAAGCATCATAAGCTTGTAATTGAAAAAAACCGCGCACATTCGAAATCAAAAAAGTTACTGGAATATAGGCAAGAATCCATGTGACCGATGTCATGATCCGATTAGCCAATCAGATTCGACTTATGTAAAGTGGTTTCATGAGATTGAACCGCTTTGCTTCGACAACTTGAATCTTTAAAATTTCAGCAACTTGTTTGAAGATGTTGATTAATGTTTAAAATAGAGTTTTGCAATTTTATGGCTTAAGCATACTTCGAAAATATGAAATTTCATGTTCTTATTGCTGTGTTTATTTTTATTCTGTTTGCTGAAAATAAGAGAATCATTTTGTGGAAAAGCTGTCATGACTGGTCGTTATCGCTCTTTCTAACGACTTTTAAAGCCTGTTTGTCGGTTAATATTTTAACCAAACTATTAGGATAATCAGGGGAGGTAAAATTTTTAACCAAGCAATTTAGCTAATTACAATTGTTCTATTTGAATTTTAGCCGTTTTAAATTAAAAGAACTAAAAAAAACCCACAGAATTCAATGCTTTGTGTAATAAAGAAAGAACTGGTTCGAACTTGGTGTTGGATACAGTATCCAAACGGATTTGGCAGTTGCATATATCGGAGGGTCACTTAAATTGAAAAAGTGGTTTTTGCGATTTTCAGCTACAGAGGCTATTATCCCATTTTCATTCCAAAGTTCTTTTCAATCCGTAATCAAAAAAGAAACGAAAATTGCCATCAAAAGATGAGCTAAATTATTGCCGATCTGATTCGGTCAAGAGAAAAAAAATGGCGCCCTCCTAGGAAAGCCTCCATATTCTCTTTCCGATTTCGTCGGAGGATTACCTGTGAATCCAAAATACGCAAAACAAAAAACTCGTCAGTATTATTGACAGACAGCAACTTGACAACGACACGACATCCGTCCAAGAAATTCAGAGTGACACGCGGGGGTGGGGGGACATTTGACATTCTTTTCCTAATACATGTTTACCTCCGTGAACAAGCAGAAAATTGGTAGATGGACGAGTTTTCTGCTTTGTTTGTTCACATTTAAGTGCCTGTACTACGTAATTCCGGTGTAATGCTAAGTCAATGGAATCTTCAAAGCAGAAGTCCAACATACAAGCAGATAAAGTCATTGTTTTTAATGTAAGTAAACAAACCAGAAAACTCTTCCATAGCAACCAAGGATGATAATTTTTCTTATGTTTCTTGGCTACACTGTTGTGGAAAAGATTTCTGTCGAAGCTGATCTCATTCGGTCAGATCTTCATTCTCCCAAACACTGTCTTCCGATATCCTATTAAGGCCGATCTCGTCTTCGAAACCGGAGGATTCCGGGTTCGAAACCTAAATCCACCAAAGATCCATCGCGTATGTGGGTCTGTTGGACGTTAAATCTAAAGTCGAGGGTGAAATGTCCTCCCGCTGATTTTTCTTACGGTACTTGGCTGCGCTCTTGTGGAAAAGATTTCTGTCGAAGCTAGATCTAATATGGTCAGATCTTCATTCTCTCAAGTACTGTCTTCCGATATCCTATTAGGGCCGATGTGACAGGCGGTAAGATCTCGGCTTCGAAACCAGAGGATTCCGGGTTCGAAACCTAATTCCACCAAAGATCCATCGCGTATGTGGGTCTGTTGCACGTTAAATCTAAAGTCGATTGTGAAACGTTCTCCCGCTGGTGTGGAGGCTGGAAGGAGGACGTGCCGGCTTAGGTATCCTCCTCGTCATCTGACCACTATTTAGAATTACAACGTGTGTCCCAACATAGTCCTCGTGTTGTTTGGAAACGGATTTAAATAAACCTAATCCAAAAAACTAAACTCCGATAACTATCGGATTATAAAAAAACCCCAACAGGCGATTTTTTTTCATACTCTCGAACCTAAACTGTACATGGTGTCCAAGGTTTCAACTTTAATGTGTCCCAATTCTTCTTTAATTCACTCTCATAAAACAAGTCCCGTTGCGTAAAAACTCTTGGTTCATCTGACCACTAACAAATAGTGGTAGAAACTGAATTCTGAACACCATGAACTTCTGCTGTCATTTATAACTTGAGGCTTTCGAAAAAATTACAAATGAAAAAGAAGAAGCTAAGGGTCTATTCTGGTACCCCCGGTTGGGTTGGGAGACGTCACTTTTCCCGTTGTTAACGTGCGGAAAAAGTGACGCCTCCCAAACCAACCAGGGGTACTAGAATAGACCCGTAAAGGGATGATATCGCATCGTCGTTTCAACTTGCGCTCCGAATATTCAGTCACCCATATGGAATGGTGGGTAATTCACCTGCAGCAAAATTTTGCAAACTGGCTTCGAATTGATAGCTGATAAATGCTATTAACTGCAACCTCAACCTGAAATTAACTATTTAAGTCTGCTTGTTTTGGATGATTGAGGAGAACTGTATAAGCAGTTTATCTGCTAATAGTTGAATAGGAATGAGAGGAACGGAATTCAAGATGCGCGATACTGATCGTTGCCTGCATTCCTTATTTATTCGAAAGTCTTCTTGTAACGGTGTTAAAGCTAATTCAAAATATAGAGATTTCCAGTGACACAGAGTTGACAAAAACGTGTCATTGGCTCTGTGGAATTGTGTCGGCTCGCTGATGAGGTAAGAATTAATTTATAAGACTTCCAAACTTGTCTATTACATGCATGATCGATTCAGATACTTTTGGTTAAAAGGCGTAAAACGCTTCAAATACGTTTAGTTATTGGCTTTTGTGACTGAGACTTGCAAATTCGTATACCACCATTTTTTTACACTTTTAACTTGATTTGTCTTGTGTTTGTAAAAAATGGATTTCTGCGCGAGTTGCCTGATGTGCTTAACCCTTCCGCTTCTAACTCCGGCTATAACCGGCATTCACAAACCAACCCAAGGTGACTCGGGCCGGCTGTAGCCGGCGTTCTAGATGTGTTTCACAGAGACGATAGCCGGCTATAGTCGCCATCATTTAATTAAACTTTAATCTTTATATTGTATGTTTTTAATTGTGAGTATTTTCATCCTTCCATTGATTACGAAGTTCAGTAATCAACATTCAAGTTTGAATATTGAATTATTGTATGAATATATGCGTAATACGATCATGGTCAAACAATGGACCCTAAAAAAATTCAAAACTGAAAGGCTCTATAGTGCTGTCGTGGAGTCTTCTGTTATTATTTGTTTCTTGTTTCGATAAAGTGACCAACAGTTCTCCTTCTGCAAGTTCTGGCCTTCCTCGAAAAGTGCACAATAAATTATGCTGCAAATGTTTTTATTGTATATTTATCATCATGGTGTATTAATGTTGTAATGAGTTAAATGTTTCTTGTATTTGATTTTTCTAGCTACAATCACTTTGTGTCCTTTTTGTTGGAGCTAAAGTTGGTCACCCTAGTTTCTAGTCTTGTAATTGATTTCGAATTTTTTTTTTTTTCTCGAGTGTGCTAAATCGCTTTAAAATTTCTTCTGGTTTGCTTCCACTTCATGTCCACCTCATCCAATTAAAGTGAGCCATATTTATTCTAGATTCGGGGACATGAAGTGGTATGTGATAATTGTCTGTGTAAAAATTACGGATATAGTTGAGCACCATTTATACGTAGCTTACATTTATACGTTTTTCATCAGTCTCGATTCATTACAATAAATCGCTTCGTTTATGCGATGAAAAGCTTTGGTTATACGTCGTTTCCCCCAATTCTAAAATGCTAAATTCCTTCTATATAATGTATGAACTGGGATAAATCTGATAGTGACTTCGACGTTGCTCACAATTGATACAATAACGAGTTGTCTGGTGGTATTTTAAGCGATGAAGTTATTTCGCCTTTCATAAAGACGAATGGACTTGGACGCATTGAAAAACTTCGAACCTATTTCTTTTATCAAAAGAATAGCAAAAAGCATCGAAGTTGATTCGACTCGTACCGATTGTATGTGAATATCAAGTACAGTATTACGTCAGGCTACGATTAAAGATTATTTTAATTAAACGCCTACCTGCATGCACGTGAATCGTATAAGATGTGTGTAGTTCTCAAGATATGCACTAAAGGTATGATTGATCTCGCTTTTATGATGCATGTTTAATTTTAAAACTTGATTGATTCCCTTACCAGGTAGTATTATACTCGTACCATCTTAAAGTTTAACATTGATATTTTAAATGAGTTTGCATTAGTAGCATTAAATTCTTAATGATCCAAGTTCATTAATTTCGATTATATGTAATTTCATTTATACGTCGTTTTCCATCACTCTTGAAAGATGTATAAACGGTGCTTTACTGTACGTTTAGAATCTTTTCTTCTAAGAGTATGCTAAGGTGGTGACTTTCAGGCTTGAGCATATATCAAACGGACAGCTATCGTGCTCTGTTATCGTGAGCACGAGCGCAATGTCTGTCACCAAAAAAGTTTAACACGTGACAGGTCAGACAAGATGACGGAAATTGTGGGCGTATTCAACCGGCTTGAAAATGCACACGATAGCGACAGAAAATCGTCAGCAGTGAAAATTAAATCTAATCGGGTGCGACTTTGACTTAGTTGGCCTGCAATGTGCACACCTTTTGCGCGGGGTCCGGTGGAATGGCGATGTTATAGAGGAGAGAACCGCCCTTGCAAAAGGGTTAAGCTTTAATGTTTTATAACTTGTGTATTATTGATACTAATGCACCGTTTTAATATTTTAACTTAATTGTAAACTAATCGGTGAATTTAAAATGCCTGAAGAGAAACGGACATCAAGATTCCATACTACTTGCAATAGCGAATTAAAGATTAAAAAGTGGGAAAATTATTAGTGTAAATTCTTTTCACCTCAAAGTCTGTTTCTAAAATGTGCTTTTATTAAATTTTATTCACTCTTTCAGAAACTTCAACTTGAAGGGGCCAAGACTGGGTTTTCCTTATGGGGTAACCTCCTGCTGACTAACCAGGGTCTTCCCATCGGTCGACCAAGAGGTTTCAGCTGAAAGGCTAAGCGACATGAGCAAATAGGATGCGGAACTTCCCAGCCCAGAAATTTTGTTGGATCCTTATTTCGAAGATTTGATACTTGGAGCATCAACTTGTTAAAGCATGGTAAGCCCTTTTTAACTTGCAATTTTTGTATAGCAAATGGCTTTCGAAACATTACCAGCTTGGAGTGATTTAGAGAAATGCTAAGCAGCGATGACAAATTGCTATGTAATGGCTATCTACTCAATACCGCACCAAGGTATCGTTTATTAAAAACTGTAATGCTTTTAGGCGACGTGCATTCTATGAATTAGTTGATATTAAAATCGTAACACTGATAGTGCTACTCTATAGGGGAGGACTGTACTTGGAGCTACTAAATTCGACACGCACTTGCACCTTCGGTAGTAAGTATCCAATGAGAAGAGGGTTTTCCAATATTTTTGTTAGTCTTGTTAAAATTTCTAATAAGTTTTAAATGTCTTTGAACTCCAGAGCATATTGGCATAAAAATAGTTACACCCTCTTAATCTAAAGTGATTGGTTTCCCCTAACTGACCGAGCGAAGCGATGTCCAGTTTCAACTATCTTTCAGAATTTCGTCTGTCTTTAAATTTATTTGTTGCGCAGTCGCGACGAAACGCTTAGATTGAGGAACATTCATGCAAAGTCGTCAAGAACGACACGTGTGCAATTTTTATTTTTGGAATATGTTTAAAGATGGTGGCCGCTTTAATGGTTAAGATTCGTGTAATATTTAGTTTTTCCGTCTTTTAAGCGATTCTAGGCAGACGGATCTCGACTCGTAATGCCTAAATACAAATAACGACAGACGCGATTTAATTATAATTTTGTGGATACTGATAAAAGCAGAAACTCGTGTAAAGAATTAGCATTTGGGAGAAATATTAAGCCTTTCAAGACTAAGATGAAGAGCAGTTTTTTTCTTTGCGGGGGGTGGGGGTGAGCCGTGAGGTCTACTGTCCACAGTACTAATTCTAATTGATTTTTTTTTCACAATCTTGAATTCAATTTGTAACGATGTTTTCCGTTGTAATGGACTCGCAATCAATTCTAAAGCTTGCAAGTGGCCTATTGAGCCATAAGACCCTAAACGAAACAAACCAGAATTTTGTTCCAAATTTTCCACTCGTGGACTTTTGGTGGGGAATTCACTTGAAGGCTACTATGCCATTTGTCCCAAGCTCGTTTCCCCCCACATATTTAAATCGAAAAATTATGCACATCATTCACTCAGGCTCCCAAGTGCCATTCCTCCTCCCCCCCTGGCTGATTTCCGACTTTTAGTCTCGTCGCCAGATCTCATTCTAGGCAGACCCTTTGACGTGCCGCTAGCCTCGCATTGGGGTCTAAAACTGGAATCGTAGTATGAAGTCTTGGATTTTGAGTTGGTTGGAGTTCAACCACTCAATCATTTCTTCCAAAATTTCATTGGCGCAGCTTGGCCAATCCTGGCCCTTGTGCCATAAAAAGGACTCGCTCACTTCCAAATTTCATAGTTTGCAATCTTAACGATTGCATTTTCCTTCCCGTATTCCAAAAATTCCTTTTTGGAATAGAAGTGAATGGCCTGCTTTAAAGTTGTGATAAAAATAAAACTGTTTTCTTGGCGTTCAGTTATATAACCTTCATATTTTTATGCCGGCATTCTTCCTGTGAATTGTGCGATGTCGAAAAAACGGGTTACTCGCTGAACGTAACTGCTTATACAAACAAGCCAGACCAATTTTATCCTAAAACATTATCGGGCTGCGGTGTTTCGGATTTAAATGGTCAAAATTCCTTCCACCCCGTTCTATAGGAATTCTACCAGTGCCACCCAGTTGACATTCAGGGTGATCGATTAAAGCTCTTATCATACGGACAAAAATACAGTCAACGCAACCACCAACTCAACTGCATCTCCAACTCTGATCCCAGTTTTGACCGAAATAGGTTGCCAGCGTTGGTAAGGAGTTGGTAGCAGTTTTTATTTTCCGACCGTCAGAAATACAACTCTATCCTTATAATTGGCGAAAATCTTGCTGGTTGTTTGTTGTTGTCGCTTATTTTGATTCTATACACGTTATTAAAGGATGACTATCATTAGTGTTCTTGAAAAGAAAAAAGCATGTGGTGCAAGCATTTAGCCACTGCTATGAACGCTATTCAAAAAAGGAAAAGTTTGGACTAGGAAATGGTTATTGAGAAGGAAAGCACTTGGATGTTGTAAAAATCTAATGCGAGAGCAAGCTTTAAAAGCGAGTTTTTTAAAGGCGTTTTTGTTTAAAATTCTGATTTTTTTTTTTTTTAAATCGGTAGCAAGTAGCATAATTTTTGCTGCAATTTTTACAACGGGATTCAGAAAGCCACAGAAGACGGCTAAGGATGGATGTGGACAGTCTCGAATTAAGGTTGGACACGAATACGAGGCGGTGCATATCAGCTGGGGAACGACCACTTCATGGGAGCCGCCATCTTTGAGTAGGACGTTGTGTTATGACGAAAGCGGTCAACAATTCATCCGATTAGTTCAGATACAAGGTTGGGTCAACTCTGTCGCGAGAAATCGACAGGGTCGAGTGTATTTTCCGCAACCCCAACTTTCATATCAGACGGCAGATGACACCCAATTCTCAAGTTTCGAGTTGAACGTACGGTTGAGTTGAGGTTTGGGTTGGAAAAGTTTTGCTCTTGTGATATGGCTTTAAATCTTTCGCTTACAGAAATGTCTGGCACGTCATCGAATTAAAGTATTTTTGATATTTAAATTGGTAGTAAAGTCGATGACAATTTTAAATACAAAAATTACTTGGACAGGCTTAAATGTCTCTAGTATCCTTTCCCATCTTGTATTGAGAACAAATATTCCAAATGGGTGGTTTCATCTAATTAAGAGATTAAATAAAGTTGTAGAGCAAGGGGTTAATCATTTTTAATGAGACGTATATTGTTAACATATTGCATCAGTTTTTCGTGTCTATCCCGATTTATAGCTATTCATTCGAATCGAGCGGCAGTTACGTAATTCAAAACTAGAACAGTTCCACAAGTCGCTGTTAAGCAGGTCATTCGCATGTATTCTAAAATGGAATTTTTGGACACGGGAAGGAAAAAGCAATCGCCAAGGTCGAAAACTTATGGAATTTTGAACAAATTATTTTGAGTGGTAGAATTCCAACCAACTCAAAATCCAAGACTTCATGCGCCGATTCTAACTTGAGACCCCAATGGGAGGCTAGCGGCACGTCAAAGGGTCTGCCTATACCGAGACCTCGCGACGAGGCTAGAAAATCGGAAATCCTCCGGGGGGGGGGGAAGAAAGGGGATCAAAGAGCTATGGTAGCTCACTTTGGAGTCTACGTGAATGACGTGCGTAATTTTTCGATTAAAATGGGTGAAAAAGAGAACAGGCTTGGGACAAATGCCATAGCTAGGCTTCAAGTGAATGCCCAAACTTAGTATTGTCACAGATGCAAAGACTTTCTGGGAGTGGCTTAAAGTAGCTTTATTGTCTTGTAGCAACTCTAGGGAACTTGTCCACAACTTGTTCGACTCGAAGAATATAATAGAATCATCCAATTAAAATTCTGAAAACTGGTTCTAGAGCATAAATAAACAATTTTGAATTAAAATACCAGACCTTGGATAAAACTACCGTGGCCGGATTCGAACCACATTACAGTACCTGCATCCCCCAGTTTGGAGCCACTTGGTACCTTTCAGTTTCGATGGATGGAGGCGAGTTTTACTTTCTAAAGAGGAAAATGCATATAATAAGGACAAACAAAAACGTGCGCTGTACGAGAATAAACATAAGAACACTGAAAACGAAACAATTTTTTTATAAAGCATCGAAATAAGTTGGAAGGATTGAAAGTTGCCGTATCTGTGTCGGTCCAATCGGAATCTTGCTCAATGATGTTCCTCAACAGCGAGATCGTACTCCTCACGCATGAAGCGTATTAACCTCTTGCCATACGATTTTTATTTAACCTCTTAATCGGATGGCACCACCCATTTGGGATATTTATTATCAGTGCAATTTATTTAAGATAAAGGATACTCGAGGCATTTAGCGTTTCCAGGTGATTTTTTTTTTTGCATTTCAAATTGTTACGTTGACTTAAATACAGAATTTCTGCTCTTTAAATCCGTAATTCGATGCACGTGTCACAGACGTCATTGTAGTAGGGATGGCGGTTTTCCAAAAGACCGGTTTTCTGTTAAATCGGTTTTTCACCTCCGGTTTAACCACTTAACTGACTAGTTTTCTTTCTTATCTAATAAGATGACCCCCTCCTGTTTTGGAAAGGGGCTATCGTTTTCATTCATCTAAGAAGGCATAGGATACTTAAGACGTTTATAGATTCTACATATTTTTTGTGTCAAATTATAAAGCTAATTAATGATTCAATTTTAGTTTATATGACTAAAATTTCGATAATTCGATGCACGAGTATTCTCGGGCTGTTAAGTTAAGCGGTTAAAGGGCTCAAAATAGCCGGTGTTTTTAAAAAGCTACGCTTGTGAAGAGGATTTATTAATATAGTAAGTATTAATGCAATAATTAATGTAATGAGTAACGATTATAAATAAGTAATACAACGCGCAATAATTGAACAATTACTGCAATTATTATAGACAATTTTTTATTAACGTTGTTTCCACAAGAAATTAATTCATTGGACAATATTTATTATCTAATCTGCTCAAACTCTTTCAGTCGATCCGTGAGTCGACACCTCTCATCGGAAACGTCATTCAACACGGATACTAATCTTTCGGATGCCACAGAAGTTCCGACTGAAGATTAATATTTGGCTACAAAAGACTCCGTTTGCAGACAATTTTATTGGCATGGTTTTTGCAGGAAATCAATCCATTGACCATTATTTATCTGTTCATAAAGACTCTTTGAGTAATCCGCCAACCGACTCCTCGAGGAAGCGGTGATCGGCTTAAGATAAAATTCAAAGCTTCATAACTTAGTAAATATTAGGTTCGACTAGACTATCTTCCGACCGGCTTTTAGATTAAAAATAACGGGTTTAAACCGAGGCGGGAAAAAACCAGGTTTTCGGTTTAAGCTGGTTCGATTTTTCCATCCTTACTTTAGGGGTAAGAGCCGAAGTTGGGTTCCATTTATTTGTAATCTTTGAACTACTGTAGTTATTTTGCAGTAGGAATTTGCAAATGCCAGGAGAGCGTTAGCGGACAATAGTGCATTGAATTACGGATCCTTTTCTCGTGTCTTGGGAGACTGAAGCGAAGAAGGTATGAAGGGAAGGAAGAAGGGTAGAAGGCATGTCCTGGAACTCGTGTCCTTCGGCAAGTTTCTCCGTTATTCGACTTATTTTGCCAGATATCTAAAGCGGATGACCTTGTTTCCAATTTCGGGTAGGAAAGTGCTTTAGAGAACCGCAGACAACGATTTGCATCCTAGCACTCTACAGCGTGAGCTATGGCAATAGTTCGACAAGTTGCTTTGTGCGACAATATAATTTGCCCGACTTATTAACTGTCAAACGCCATTAACTTCTATGCTTAATACCAACCACATATTTCTTCTCTAACACGCTATAGGCTGTCTATTTTTAGCGGCAGAAGAAAACTTGGTGCATGCGTATTGGATTAGGATTACGGAAAACAATGGTAGCCGAGAACAGCTTTCACTGATGCATTTTGTATCAAAAGAATACGGCGACAGGTGTAAATTAGGAAGTGTGAACGTGTGTAAGGAATTTGAGATTAATACTAGGTTTACAGATTTCTTGTATACCTACCTCTACGGACTCGCAGCAATTTGACGCATGTACAAGAACGCTCGTTTTGGAAATGAGACCTTTTATTTTAACAAATATTGTTCATATCATGTCTATTGAAACGGTTTTGGTATTTTATTATCGTTTTTCAGTACTGGGCATTTCTAACGCAATCCTATGTTTGTATGGACGAATTTTCTGTTTTGTTTATTTTCTGTAAGGTATGACTTCCGCCTTGCCTATCGACTTCCGGCGATAATGTTGAGTTATTAGGAATCTTCAAAATTTCAACACTGAAGATATTAATTAATGTTTAAAGTGTTTTAATGTTATGCCTTGAGGATAATTCGAAAATATTAAATTTAATATTCCTATTATTGAAGCGCTCCATGCTTACTTAAAATAAGAGCCTAATTTTGTGGAAAGGTTGCCATAATTACACTTTATCGCTCTCTTCGGCACTTTGTGTACTCGAGAAAGAACAGTCGAACTTGGCGCTTGATACGCAATCCAATTGGATTTGGTGATAACTTAAATTAGAGGGTTACCTGAGAACGGAAGTGAACACCACCACGGAAGTTCTATGAAACCAAAATAAACAAATCGGAAAACTCGTCCATACGGTATGGGTAAATTTCGAGATTCGAAGATGGGCGATGATTAATTTGAGGGAGAATGGTTTCCTTAACTTGAATGCGTCAATGACTCGTTTCGAAACCCGATGTTTAATGCGAATTGTAATATTTCCCTAACTTGCTACAGGCTAACTATGTGTAGTGGCAGAATAAAACTTGGCCTATTAAATTGGAACCAAGGGAAAGAATTGTGAGAGTTTAGATTTCATCGATGATTGTATTATCAAAAATGCAGCGAACGGTGTAAATCAAATGTGACTGTGCATAAGGAACTTAATGCATTTGGAAATTTGTACGTAAAACAATATTCGTGATATCCTCTTTTTTTTTTTTTTTTTTTTTTTTTTTTATTACCCTGGTTCCGAATATATTTTCATTTACTTTCGTATTCGAGAAAACTTTTCCTATAGCCACTTGTGGTTATATCGGAAAATTAATTTTTACTACGTATGAACTAGGGTCTCTTTGTTTTCACGTTTTTTCCTTGAAAGCAATATTGGTCTTTATTCTATATAAAAAATTAATCTCTTAAATGATTTGTTTTCTCAACTAAATCTAATCGGACGACATCTATTTTGGTATTGCACGGTCGTTTTAATTCACTGAACCTAAAGGACAGTTGAAATGTTTATGGATTCCACGTGACTTGTGTATTGAATTATAACGTCTGTGAAAGGCTAAGTTTAAAATTGCCTTGCTTCTAAATGACGCCGTGAAACTAAACGGTTTTTACCATTGCTGAAGGTTCGTCCCTTATTTTATTCTAAAAATGTGCCCATCTTGAGAAACATTCAAATAATCATAATTAGAAGGTAGTTCTGCTATCACATCATGGGGAAATCAGGAGAACAAAATAAAAATTAAAATCCCGCCTAAACGCGGTGCTAATGACGATATTGAGAAGCAAGCCAACTCGCTTGACGCCGACAACCAATGAAAAGAGACCTCGTTCTCTACGTAGATCCGTAAACATGCAGGCTTGACCTCTTCACTGATTTGTTTCCTCGACTATCTAATCGTATTCCACCTTCTATTTGGCACGAGTCGTTTTAATTCAATCCTGAACCTTAAGGACAGTTAGCATGTCTATGGATTCCACGTATTTTTGGTATCGAATTATAATTTCTGTTAAATACTTGTCGCAATTTTAAGCATATAAACCAACTCGATGCACGTACAGCATTCGGACAAACCAGTTAATGGGTTAACACATCGGCCACTACGACTAGCATCTGATATTCGAAGCATCTATTATAATTAGACTAATCCTTCTGTACTATCTCTTAACTACACTAGAGGAGAGGTTATCTGATGGTAGGTACGATTCATATGGAGATCAACGTGTTGACACGTTCTATGCCTTGGTTCTCGTCAGCGATTGAGATCATCCAAATAAGCGACTCCTGCATCTCTGAACACGTTCATGCCGGCTCTGAAATTTGCATTACCTCCGTCCACTCCAAGAGTTTTGCATTACCTGGTAGCGCTGAACTAACTAGTGGCCCACACACGTGCAGCCGTCAAAGACGGGCAGTTACGAGTTGACCACTTCCAATCAAGATCTTGGAGGGAAGCGCACGACTGGGGTTGGGTGATTTGTCCAGCTGAGGGACGAATCGCAGGGAAATAATTCTCCAGTCACTCCCCTGGCCTCTGAGGAAAAGGGCTTAAGAAGGGAGGAAAAGAGAAGACGAACAGAGAGCCGAGATGAAAACACGTGGAGAGCTAACTCCGTTGTTTTCGAGATCCGAAACTTGGATGAAACGGGCGTATTTTTAGCCCCGTGATTGTAGTAAAATCTTTGGCTGGATTGGCTCCTATGGTGAGCTGTCGCATGTAATAGAAGCATCCATTTGGCGGATTGCGTGAATTCCGCTGGCGTTCGTAGAACCTTGTTGTCATACCGACCCTTGGTATCTTGCTCATCCCGAGTAGACTTCAGTCAGAGCCTGGCTATAAGTATCCCTGTGGTGGATTCCTGCAATTTAGTGAGCGTTCTGATAACCTCAATTTCGTATACCGATCGTCGGTGTTTCCATAATTCGCCCTGAGTTGCTAGTTTGCCAAACTCTCATAGTTCCTGAACTTTATGATACAGTTGCTTCACGAGTAAACTCACTGTTGGTAACTTCGACTAAGTCATGTAATGCCTATTATTGACTCTCGATACATATCCAGGACTTGTTATTCTTTACTCTTGAATGTACGTATCATTTGTAATTTGACCTGTAAATAGTCAATTATTCGAGAAGCTTTTATTAAATTCCGATAT
This sequence comes from Araneus ventricosus, assembly GCA_013235015.1. Lineage (NCBI taxonomy): Eukaryota > Metazoa > Arthropoda > Arachnida > Araneae > Araneidae > Araneus > Araneus ventricosus. Next base: position 17,889 of record BGPR01005062.1, read on the forward strand.
ACTGTAATTCCGACCCCAGTAGCACTGGGAGACGACCCCAGTCTCTACGTCGGGGTCGGAGACTCCCGGTTCGAAACCAAATTTCACTGATCTGTCATATATCCTCTTTCTGGAATGATGCGAAGTTTGGAGAAGGAGTTACAGCTCGGGTGTCGTCCTCACTTAAGGTTCGTCCTAAAGCGGTTTTCCGGTTACTTTGGAACGCTACATTAATATAATCAAGTCGAAAAGTACTTTGAAAATTTTGGGCCCTCGGCTAAACCAATTCCATTTTGAAAATTTAAATCTCGCTCCATTTCCTCTATTTAATGGTGGTTGGGGATCAAGTAGGTAGTTATTGGTTACAATGGATATTACTCGAATAGCTATTTATTATAACTCGAGTCATCGAATGATTTTAATTACAAAACGTCACAAATGTATTGAATACTTCTTATCAATAATACTAGAACACGTCCATTTAGCTGACGGGAGCGAATGTCGGCATCCAATAGAATCAACTTTCTGATTTTTTTTCAGGATCTGGTGGGCGATGAATCTTGCTGATTTTTACATAGTATACATATAACTGCTTAGGCTCAAACTCCAACAGGATGCACTGGGAACAAGATTTCTTCCCATTCCCATCTCTTCCTCTGAACAGTTCAGAGATGTTGTACCCAACTATGATGGGAGGTTTTCTTTCAAGGTTAAAATTATGATGTATAACCAGAAATGTATTCAAATATCGCTTTGCATGTTTGACTTCTATCAACTCGAACAAAGCGACTCATTCAGGCAAAAAATATATTAACATATACAAAAGGACTTCAATTAGAATCAACATTAACAAAATTCAAAGGTTAAAAACAATACTAATAGTGCAGCCCACAGTACGAGGCATGTCAAATCTCGAGTCCTGATGAGATTGGCATCTATTGCTGAAATTCGAGCCTTTATAACACCAAAGAGCAGTTGCCATATACTCTTTTTTGTTCCAAAATTCATCCAAATCACTTTCTTGTGTGGTATCCTTTGCCTTGGGTTTTATGGGCCAAGAGCCTGTTCATAGGCTATGCTGCGACAAACAAGTATTTATGGTCTTGTCTGTAAATGTCGTCTCGGAAATACTTTGCATGGCTCTTGACTCCTTGAACCGAGAATTTATCTTAATTCGATATCGCATCTTATTTTGGACTTGTGTGCTTTCCATTCTTATAAATATGAAAATATAAGATACTTGAGTGTGCGCAAATGATTTTTGTCTTTAAATCGCTGTTCAAAAAAAATTTCGTGGAAATCTTGTAAAACAATTCAAATGAGGTTCAATGCATTTTTATGCCCATATTATATTGTTTCCTTATGTCTAAATCAATAGCTCGGTTTTAAAACGAGAGACGAGTGGCATTGAAATACGCAATTCATGGTAAAGTAATATTTGTAAACATTCCACACGGATTCCAGAAATAGTTTTGATGTATTCTCTGAAGTTTTGGTAAACAACCATCCATTCGTGATAAGTGTTCAAAGGATACTGGAAGTTTCTTGATCGAGTCTTTAAAGGATTTTTCTGTTGGATACCAAGTCGTGGAAATGAAGTTGCTGACGAGGTAGCAAAAACGTCAATGACAATGCACGTCAAGAATGCTTGTACCATACCAGGACATAGGTTTCATCTTGAAATCACAGATGAATATCTTGTGGCAAAATACCTATTTATCCCAGTTAAATAAATTGCATAGCATTATAATAATCTATTGTAGGCTATTGTTCATCTTGTCTAAATAGATCTCATAGTTCGAGGCTGCTTATTGATCATGGATTATTTACAAACAAACGCTTGGTACATGCAGAACCTTCTCCCATGCGTTCTTATTGCAACTCAATTCTATGACGCATTATTGCAGAATGACGAGATTTTAATTTTCATATACTCATTTTGTTTAGACGAATCCTTCCTTGAAGGATTTACTGGGTGATCCCTCGCATTTTAATTTATTCCAGTATCTTAAATGAATTGGATTTTATGCTTCCATCCGAGATTGTTTCTTGGATTTTTTTCTTTTTGAAATTGATGGCTACTCAATGCCTGGAAGTTTTCAATGGTCTTACTGATATTCGCTTCTAGATGCTTTTGCTTGCATAGATCTGGCCCAGTATAGCCTAATGTGGGTTTATGGCTGTTGAGCCATAAAAACCACAATTCCACACCTTTACTGGCAATTATTGACATTTACATTACATAGGTTAAAGCACGTAATAAACTGACATTTATTGCGATAACCATGACCATGGGATCGAGACCCAGTGCGAACGTTTGACCTGGTGAACGTTTTGTCTGCAGTCTGGGGTTAAAACTGCATTGTTGCTATGGCATAAGACGTTTTGCACGCCTCAGATAAAGCTGCAGTTTAATAATGAGAACGACAGCTAATCCGGGTATACATTTCTTTCCCACACTTCATTCCATGCTCAGAGATGGGGACGCTGGACCTGTTTTTTAAATTAAAAATCTCCACCAAGCATGGACGAAAATTAATTTAAATACAGTACTGTACTACTTTTAAGGTACACTCTTATGTTAATTTGCCTAATGTCATGGTGTGGGTTGTAATGTAGTTGATGCCCGAAGCTCACTCAAAGATCATGTTTCTTCCTGGGAGGCGGCGTCGAGCTGAAAAGTAGGGGCTTAAATTATAGACATCTAAAAATACGGGGAGCAGGGTTGCCAAATGTACCTTAAAATTAGCCACAAAACATATCTAAATCCTTCCTGGACACTATTGTTTTAATAATTTAGATTTATTTGAATTCTGGTTGTTGGGGTTGTCACTTTTTCCGCTGTTAACGGCCGGGAAAAGTGATTTGCCCCAACCAAACGGGGTACCGAATAGATCCCTTAGCAGCTGTTGAAGTAAGAATGGTTAACCTGAGTTTAGGTGCTTACCTCAATTTCTTTCCCTTAAGCTTAGCCAAATTGTTTGTCGCCAAGAGAGAAAAGCGCCAAACATCTGTTTGGGATGCGAGTTGAATATTTTTCGGCGTCGTTTGGTGCCAGACAGTCATTGTTTACCAGTCTACGGCGCATGCCCTTACTCTGGCCTCATCTTATTGGCCCACTGGCTGCTCTCTTCGATTTTGATGGGTTTGGTACGAATTTGAACACCATAATGAAATTTATTTGGAATTCTTGATCATATACCAAACGTAGATTTTTTTTCTATAACCGTTCGTTTCACTTCTGAAAAAAAATATTCGTTCATTTAATTTGCCGATTCTCTCGTCTGTGTTGCTGATTATGACTTCCGCCATTGAACAAAGATTGTTTTTTATATGAAAACAATGGTTCCCTACATGTTTCATTGCCTCAGACGCCGTGTCTTTCCCTGTGGTCGTGTTTTCCTGTGTGTTCTGTTTCAATTAAAAGCGAAACTACGATGAGCTAATCGAAAGCGGCTTCCTGATGTTTTTTTAGTTAAAAAATTGTCTTAGGCTGCATTTGCAATGCCTAAAGGCATTGCTTTGCTCAATCGCTTGTTTTGAGACGCAGAGCATCGAATGCGCAGGAGACCTATAGAAAACCAGTGTGCCTAAACAGTGTTTGGTGACGGCACAAAATTGCGCCAAAGAAATTGGCGAGAAAATACTGCAATACCAAATCCTAGGTTTTACAGGTAAAATTTATTCTTCCAACAAAAGTAGGGGGACCGCCTCCCCTTGCCGCCACTGAGAGGGGCTTCATCAAAAGATTCTCTACACCCATTGCTGAGTCGACCCTCCAGCTATGGAATAAAATTGAAGTGTGGCACTAACAAGAATGTCGCTTCTCTAGATATTATAATCTGAAAAGGGTTTTATCATAAAAATTAGCATCTTTGAATTCTTTTCAAATTACATACACATATCATGCGAAATACATTTCATAGATCCATTCAGCACTCAAAGTAATAGCCAAGAAAAGCCAAAAGTTTTCAGAGGTTTTATTCTTTCAATGAAATAAAAAATACAAATAATGCACATAAATAAACACGTACTAATAAAAAACAATTAAAACTATCTGATCTGGAAGTTTTGTCTGTGATTTTTAAAGTATTAAAATTTGTTTTTGGTCTGCCATAATATTACCGAAAACCTTGAAACGAACATGTTCTCTAGATCCTATGACCAGAAAAAAACCTGGAATTGTTCCTGTTTCAATCTTATTCCGGAGACAAAATCTACAGTGAGTAGTACTTTACCCCAAGTTGCTTCTGTCTGATTAGAATCTTAAAAATGCCATCAAGTCATGCATGTTGATGCAGGAAGTTGTTCAGCTGTCTTAATTATGTTCAGAGGGAGGTTCCACACCCAAGTTCTTGAAGATGAACGACGAATGTACGAACCTCCATTCCTGCAACAAAAAATCATGTACCAGAAATGGTTGAAGTTTAACCTTGAGATGGACTATTATCAGCGGCGTGCCAGCTGCTTGGCACATTCTTCCGACGGTCAACAAATACCTACCGGCTCTTGTTACTTTATCGACTGTCACTGGTCGTGCCAGTTGCTTGGCAGCCATTCGCTTCCGATTGTCACAAATACCTACGGCTTTTGGCTTTTTAGATGCAGATTTGTCACGTGAAAGCCAGCTGCTTAAGTACATTCTCTTCCGACTGTCACAAATATTCCAGCTCCCTGGCTCTTGTGGTTTTAGATACAGACTCATCACGGGCGTGCCAGCTGCCGGGTACATTCCGCTTCCGACTGTCAGCTAAATACCCGTTGGCTCTGTTGCTTTAGATACTGACTGTCAATTTGCCGTGCCAGCTGTTTCTGGCAGCATTCTCTTCCTGGATCACCGCCGCTTGCCTACCGGCTCTTTGTTGTTTATATACCGATTATCACGTCGCGCAGCTGCTTGGCGCATTCTCTCCCGACTGTCAGCAGTCACCGGCCTTTGTTGCTTTTGATACCGACCGTCACGCATCGTCCCAGCCGTTTGGCACATTCCTTCCCGACTGTCATACAAATACCTACCGGCTCTGTAGCTTAGATACCGATTCTCGATGTCGGCGGACGCCAGCTATATTGCAATTAGGCTCAACTAGGGAAGCCAGCCGCCCTTGTGAAACAAGTCAAATGATCGGGACCGCACGTTTTCGTGGCTTAAAGAGTTACTGTTAATGGACCATTATGAATGGTGAAATTTACTCCGCAAAAAAAGCATTAACCTATTGGTTTGAAAGTTATAAAGTCAGATTCCCTAAAGTGGGTTTGTGAGTTTGGTTTATAAGAGCCAGGAAGTGGACCATGCCAAACTATGGGAGATCCGTCAAGATAAAAAAAGGAAATTAATGTATAAAAATTAATGGGAAGGAAATGTAACAAGGGAGCACTGCTTAAATGTGTGTATAAAACCAATTGACTCAAAAAAGCAACTACATGTGGAGTTCTACAAGCAAAAGAGATAATTGACAGAATTCATTAAAAAATTGTAAAATGCTGGGAGTTAAAATTTTGGACATTCAAGGTCCCAAAAGTGGGATGGGAGGCATTTTGAAATTCTACCCACGCATTAGTCATGGCCTGAGTTTGAAGACCAAAGGGAGATCATTTACCTCTGTTACACATTACGTGTTCTGTTTAGGTTAGAATAACTTTCCATTTCTTAGATAGGACAGTTGCTTCTGGAAAAGATTTGGGCAAGTTCTGACGAAGACTGGGATACTGGAGTTAAGCCTTCTTTGAGGCGAGAGGGATATTTGTCCCAACATGACACAAATTTGATGTCAGATGATGATTGGCATGAGGCCTTGTGTCTTTCCTCGCATTGTTTGCAGGACTAAAATCATGCTTGAACTCCGAAGTGGACCAAATCCTTATAGATTTTACCATGTCGCCTAAGGTTCCTCCTCATCATTCAGGATTAGTATGAGCTGAAATGGCGCTTAATCTCAAGTTACGCTAAATTAAAAAGGACAATAAAACTCTGATTCTGCATGGTAATTCCTCGCTTGGTCACAGCTTTTACCTAATTTGTCCGATTTCGAATAAAAAAATGTCGGACATAAACTGACGCTTTTCGTGCTTCCTGGTAATTTTTCATATTAAAATGCTTGCTATAAATAATTGAGAAAATAGTTTCACCCTAACCAGTTTTTACTATACAAAGAATATGCAAGGTGTGGCCCAGTTCCCACTACAGTGTAAATAATGACACTTCATAGTTAGAATTCTTTTGAATATTATTACCTATGAGGGAGGTATTTGCAATCGTTAGTGTTTCAGATTGGGTCGTGGGTAAAAACTTTCACTAACCTTGCGGACAGGTGTAACTTTTTAGAACACTCAGATTAGGCTGGCGCACTTTGGCAACGCTATCCCGCATTTTTTCAAACTGGTGCTTTTTAATTGGGTTTATGTGGAGATAAACTCACTTCGTTCCTCTTGTAGGAGGTCAAGCAATCCCCTTTGCCGCCAAGAACGACAACGAGAGAACATTTGTTTTGGAAGCGTCTAGCCAACGAGTGACAAGCGCGTGCTCACAAATTGACTTTTCATCGGTGTTTTGCCCATCAGGCTATATTGAGGCCAATGTTTCGACTGGACTGTTTTGTTCAACTCTTTCGATGTGACGATAAATTGAATTTGAATAAAAAACTTCTGATTAGAATTCTTCGATGGAATATCGGTCTAGTACCGTGTATGTTATTCTGTGTGTTTCGTTTCTCAATGAATGTTTAGTTACGAGTATTGCGCTATGCTGAAAGTGAAGCTGCTGATATTTTTGGTTAAAAAAATTGTCCGGTACATCGCTTAAAATGCTGCTGGCATTGTGTGCGGAAATTTAGTTTTCGGAATTTTTTAAACCCAGATTCTTTAAACATGCAAATGAAAGGAATAGTTTCCTGCTGTGCTGGAAATCGGCCGCTGATGTTTTTTTTTGCTAAAAAAATTCTTGTCTGGTACACGCTTAAAATGCCGCAGCACTGGTGTGCTCAATCTCTCTCGTTTTCTAGGTGACGCATGCGCAAGAGGAGCAATAAAATTACATTTCACACCTAAAATAGGTGATTCTAGATGGTACGAAATTTCAAGCAGAAAATTGGTAAGAAATGGTGTGGTACCTATAAACTTTCTAAGATTACCCTTTAATTGCATAAACTTGTTTTTATAAAGTGTAATAAGACTAGGATTTGAATAGATGAATAATATACATGGTTTGTGTCCGGAATTTTAACCGCTATCCTTTGCGGTAACTGATTTTGCCACCAATCATGATCGGTGAACTGTGTCGTAAACCTGTCCGCAAGGGTTAACTGACCCTCGGTTTAACTCTCAGTTAGAATTCAGTTTTCCCAACACTTGGACGTCTCTGTTGAAGTTCACGGAATCTGCAACCTTATTAGAGAATTCATGCGGTATGCAGTTACTTATCACTAACGACTTCAGAAAGAAAGACATTTTGAATGGATGGATACAAAATATATAGCTGTAGTTTTATTATCAGTTGCAAAATGTATTCCAAAATGCAACAGATGCAAAAGTAATTCCAAAATGCAACAGATGCAAAATGCATTCCAAAATGCACAGATCCAAAATGCATTCCAAATGCAACAGATCCAAAATGGTTCCCAAAATGCAACAGAGATCCAAAATGCATATTCCAAAATGCAACAGAGATCCAAAAAAATTTTCCAAATGCAACAGATCCAAAATGCATTCCAAATGCAATAGATCCAAAAATGTCTAAAATAGATCCAAAATGCATTCCAAAATGCAATAGATTCAAAATGCATTCCAAAATGCAGATTCAAACAAAATGCAATTAGATCCAAATAAACATTCCAAAA
>BGPR01005062.1:56551-68809 GCA_013235015.1 Araneus ventricosus
TGCACTATTAACCCTTTTGGTAACGAACGACGACATATCGTCTTTTCGCAAAGACTTTCGAAAACCGCCAACGACAATATATTGTTGCGTATGCGGCGTTGACGCCTTACTATTAGCATCGCGAGAGAACTCCATCTTAAAATAAATTTATAAAATGTTATAAATGACTTCATTAATATATTCGATTTATTAATATGATATATTAATAATATTCGATTAATATAATAAGTTAATATTCGATTTTTCTGTTTTCCATAATATTTTATATTTATGTTTATTCGTATGATTTTTAAAAATTATGCTCTTTTTCTAATTTTGTGAACATCGTTCTTATTTTGTTTACAATAAATTACTGCAGATGAAGCGGTCGCCACTGTTTTCGATTACCAAGGCTTACAGTACTACTTCAACAGATGCTCTCCATGTTCCAAGTGGCTGTCCACCTCTTGACCTAAAGGTCAGTTGGTTGGTTGTGTTGTGTCTTCTGGCACAAGAGCCATATCTGACTATGCTGCGCCAACCTAAAGGTCATTTAACTCATGTTACGTCTTCCGAACACACTCATTAAAAATTCTCGTGAAATTCATGGCCTTCCGAGTTTTGATTTTGAGATGGCCAGAGAGCCATGGGAGGTGGTCAAAATTAGTTGGTCACTGTTTGATGAGAGCCAAACATTTCGAAATGTAATATATACCGATGGCTCAAAAATCCAGAACAGAGTTGGGTGTGCCTTTGTTCACTTCCAAGAAAATGAGAGTTCCTCAGAACTATTTCGACTGTCTCATGAGGCGACAGTCTTTATGGCTGAGCTTATGGCAATTCGGCAGGCGGTTAAGTATATTATTAGAAGACAACCGAGGCAAACGAAAATAATTTGATTGGAGTTTTATGGCGCAAAAGCCAGGTCTGACCATTCTGCGCCAAACACAAGGTAGGAAACAAAGACTATTTTAAAATAAACTTTAAAAAGGCAAAAAATGCAATGAAAAAACAAAAAACCAGATGACACTAATCAAACAAGATGAAAGAGGCCAATATCAGTAAGAAAGTAATCGATTGATTGGAGTTTAATGGCGCAAAAGCCAGGTCTCACCATTCTGCGCCAAACACAAGGTAGGGAATAAAGATTTAATTTTAAAATAAACTTCAAATAGGCAAACAAATGCAATAAAAACTAAGAAAAACCAGAAGACACTAATCAAACAAGATGAAAAAGACCAATATCAGTGAGAAAGTAAAATAATTTAAAACTCGGGGCATCACCCGGCAAGTCTGTCAAATCAGGACTCGGATTGTTAAAATATTTAATTCTAAAATTACTATAAATGGGACATTCACTAAATATATGTTTTATGGATAAAATGGTGTCACATGAAGCGCACTTCGGCGGTGGTTCGCCCTTTAGCAGGTGATTATGTGTGAAGTATGTGTGACCAATTCTAAGTCTCGTTAATTTAACAGCTATGTTGCGGTGAAAATTAGTGTGTTTAAAACCCTTAATTGACGGCTGTATACAATGCAGTTTATTGTGCACCCGACTGTCCCATTGGCCTTGCCATTTCTTGTGAATGAAAGACTTTATAGTCTGGTTTATATCATTTAGAGGAACGGAAAAGTTTTCCTTAATAACAGACGTCTTCGCAGCTCTGTCCACTTGCTCATTTCCTTTTATGCCTACATGTCCTGGTATCCAGCAAAAATTTATATCATGGCCATTTGTTTTCAAAATATAAATAAGTTTAATACACTGAATAACAAATGGGTGGCTATCCCTTGACGAATACAGAAGTGCTTCTACAGAGCTTTTCGAATCTATATATAATCCATTTTTTGATATCTTGCAATTCTATAGTATGTAAAGCCTTAAGAATAGCGTAAATTTCAGCAGTAAAAACAGAACAGTAGTCATGCAACTTTTCTCCAATAGTTAAAAAACAACGGCAGAACCAACATGGTTCACTGTTTTAGAGCCATCGGTAAAGACTGCTTCGTAGGTACCAAACTGCTGTCTGTGGGAAAAAAATAATTGTAAATACACAGAGTCGGGGTTCAATGATTTGATCTGTTTGCTAAGATCATCAATCGCAGCAATATTCCTTTCTGTCCAAGGAAGAGTCTCTTCTTCCTTTGCTAAAATATCCACATTTTCCATATGTAAATATTGGATTAAAAGTCGCATTCTATGGCCAAATGAAGGTATATACGATTTCTTATTCGAATAAAACGTTCCAAAAAGTGGGTGAAGAACCCTGTCGTACATTGGGTGTTCACTGTCGCGTTTTTTTCTAAAATAATATTTAAAAGAAAGTGTCTGTCGTCTAAATTGTAAACATGGAACTCCACAAATTACGTACAAACTATGGACAGGCGATATCCGAAAAGCTCCCGATGCAAGTCTGAGTCCTAAGTGATGTACAGGATCCAATATCTGTAATACCGATTTAGAAGCAGATCCATAGATCATGCAACCATAATCTAATTTTGATAAAATAAGAGACTTATTTTATCAGAGAGAATATATTTAGAATTTTTAGAAGAGATTGAAAATCGGCACTCCAAGAAGTATTTGATAAAATCTTTAGGAGGTTTAATGTTTTGACACATTTGTTTTAAATTCAAAATATGAGGTTTGAATGTCAGTTTGTCATCAAAAATAATTCCTAGGAATTTAGCCTCAGAGACGACAGGAATAGGAGTGTCTTTAAGAAAGATTTCAGGATGAGGATGGATTCCACGGATTTTACAAAAGTGAACACAACTTGTCTTTTGATTTGAAATGATAAAACCATTCTTGTTAGCCCAGCAAGTAATATTTCTTACAGCTGTTTGTAACTGGCGTTCAATTAAACTCATATTTACACTTGCACAATAAATTTGAAGGTCATCGACATACAGTGAACTGTGGACATATTGCGGCAAATGATTAATAATACCATTCAATTTGATGATGAATAAAATTACACTTAGAACACTTCCCTGGGGAACACCTTCATATTGTTGATTTGGTTTTGGTTTATTGGCGCAAGAGCCATTTGTTGACTATACTGCGCCAGACAAATGTCATATTCACGTCAATGTAAAATTCTAAAATCATATTTGAAACAAACGATGTCTAAAAGAGCAGTGAAAAATACTCAAATTATTACAAATGGTAGAAATACAATGATTATGGTAGAAGAACAAAACCTAGTCTAAATCAGAGGATATCGTATTGTTTAAAGTTTTGAGATAAAATATCACCTATGCGTACTTGAAATGTTCTTGTCATTAAAAAATTTTTATAAAAATTGCCAATTTCCCTCGGAAACCCATGTTATACATATCTTTTAAAATGCCATAGCGCCATCTTCTGTCATAAGCTTTGTCCATATCGAAAAAAAACTGAAACAAGGTGCTTCTTCGTCACGAAAGCGTCTCTAATGGCCGTTTCTAACATCAGAACGTTGTCAATAGTTCCACTTCCATAACGGAATTCACTCTGAAAGTTCGATAAAAAACCATTCTTCTCCAAAACGTGCACTAAGCGCGCATTAACCATTCTCTCCATTAGCTTACACAGGCAGTTCGTCAAGGCGATTGGCTTGTAACTGGTAGGTATCTGCGGATCCTTCCCAGGTTTAGGAATAGGAATGACTGCTGCTTTGCGCCATGTAACTGGGAAATATTCTTCCAACCAAATCCTATTAAATAGTATTAAAAGAACACGTAACGAACTTTCACTCAAATTTTTTAACAAATTAGAATGTATCTTATCTGGGCCTGGTGACGTTGGGTGTGATTTGCTTTAAGCAATTTTCAATTCATGTAACGCGAAAGGGCCATTATACGTTTCTTTCGAAGACGATCGAAAGGTCAAATTTTTTTCCCTCGCTTCTTATATATTTTATAAATTCTTGGGGGGGTAGGTTTCTTCACTCGATATTTTTGCAAAAGACTCGCCTAATGTATCTGCAATACGTTCAATATCTGATGTAATTTGCCCATTGAAATTCAGGATCGACACCGAATGTCCCATTTTATACGTACCCAACAATTTACGATTGATTGATTGGGATTTTATGTTACAAGGGCCAGAATTGGCCAAGCTGCGCCAAACATTTGTTTAGATTTGCGCCAAACTATGTAAAAATCAGGGCAAGATAAAAATGTGGAACTAATGTATATAAAGATAGTGTAAACATGAAAATATGTTAAAAGTGCTTAAATGAGAGGATAAAAACCAATTGATTTTAAAAAAAGGTAAAAGTTGAACATGAGGAGTCTTTCCAACAATTTACGAACCTTTTCCCACATTACTTTAGATTTTGTATTATTCTGAATCGAACTAACATAATTTTGAAAAGTGTCTCTTTTATTTCGGCGTTTTATTCGACGTTCTACAGCTTTGGCCTCCTTGAAAGCTACATAATAATTAGTCGTTGGGTAGCGACGAAAATAATTCCATGTTTTGTTTAGCTTTTTACAGGCTTCCGCATATTTTTCACCCCACCATGGCCTCCACTGCTTAGGGAATTTACCCGAAGTTTTTGGTATGGATCTTTCAGCAGCTTCAAGTATATGCTTAGTTACAGTTTCAGTAGCCGAATCAATATCATCTATTTGAACCATATCTGGATTTAGTTCAGGTGTTTAGGTGTTTTATGGCGCAAGAGCCATTGATTTGACTATGCTGCGCCAGACACAAGTGGAAGTGGTGGATTTAGTTCAGAGTAATGAGTGAAAAGTTGCCAATTAGCTTTGTCAAATATAAAACGCTGAGATCTCAGAGGGATCCGGACGGAAATGTTAAAATATTTTAAAATAGGAAAATGGTCACTGTTCTACAGGTTTTCCCATATAATTAAACTGTAAAATCCCATATAATTGAAGGTGAGCAAATTGCGAGGTCTATTGTATTAAATGTTCTATTTATGGAATGAAAGCAAGTTTTGCTGTTGTCGTTTAAAATACACAAATTATGATGGAAAATTAGTTTTTCAATTTGGAGGCCTCGTGAGTTTGTATCATTACTCCCCCAAAGACAACTATGCCCGTTCATATCTCCCAAAAGAATAAAAAGGACCTGGTAGTTGGCCTAGAAGGTTATCCAGTTCGCTTTGACATATTGTTTGGTTAGGAGGTAAATATATGGTACAGATTGTAAGAAGTATACTGACGTGGTTTGTATGGCAACTGCCTGAATCTTAGTATTCAAAAGGGACAGGTTTACAAGGAAAGCTCTGCAAGAACATTAATGCAACTCCTCCAGTTGCATGTGAACTATGAATGTTGTCTTTCGGATAATATTGTAATTGGTAATTTTTATGTCTGCACCAGGAGCGAGGTAGATCTCTTGCAAGCCAATGCACACGGGCTGATATTTATTAACAATCGATTTTAGGTCATCAATATGTGCCCGCAGACCATGGCAGTTCCATGATGTAAGGTTAATTGCCATGTTTTGAGAATTGGATTGGTTTGGAGAATTGAGAATGGATTGGCTTGGAAAGTTAAGTTTTAGTTGAAATCCCGTCAGTAGACATTACATCATCATCAGATGGGTGAATACTAATACCGTCACTTTCATTGTCTTTAGAGTTTGAAGTTACAGCAAGTCATGTTTAGTTATTGTACGCTTTTTTATAGAATCTCTTATTTTATTATCTAGATTTTTCTTTGTAGCTGCTAATCTTGCCTTTTTCATTTCTTTTGTTTCTTTAAAAAATTTTGAAACTTTTCCTGGCTTTTCTGTTTGGTTTGATTGAGACAGGAATGCGCGATAATTTACCTGCGTCTTCATTACTTGCTAGTTTATTTTTTGAAGGACTTGGTTCATTTGCGGTTTTATCCAGATTTTTCCAGTTAGAGAGATTTATTCCGACTTATTGTTTACAAGGATGGTTTGATTTTCTATAGGCTTGGGTCATACTGGGTGGATATTGATACCGTAATATTTTTAATGGCTGCAGCATATGACACACTAACTTTTGGAGTTCGGTCCAAAACTATTTTACGCGCTTCTGCAAAGGGCAAGTTTTGTTTTACTTTAAGTGTTTGAATTTCTTTTTCCTCTTTCCAGCGAGGACATGTTTTAAAGTATGCGGGATGGTCGCCTTTACAATTAATACAACGAGGAGTGGAATTGCATGTTTTACCATCATGGTCAGGCAAGGAGCATCGTGGACAGGTCTGTGTACCACGGCAGCCTTGTATCGTATGGCCAAACCTCCGACACTTAAAACAACGTAAAGGATTTGGGATACAAGGCCGGACAGAAAGGTTAAAATAAGCAATATGCACAGATTTTGGTATAGATGCAAGATTAAATGTGAGAATAAGATGCTTGGTTGGGAGTAGCTTTCCTTAATAAGTATTCTTTTAACGGCAGTAACATTTTGGGCTCTCAACTCTTCAAGTATGTCATTTTCGGTGTCATTTTGTAACTCAGATTCCGATATAACGCCTTTCGACTGATTTAGTCTTGAGCGTGCTTCAACAGTTATTTCATAATTGAAAATGTGTGTCATTTTTAATATAGCTGTGGTCTGTTGTTCTGACCAGACTTCAATTAAAAGATCGCCATTTTTACATTTTTTAAATAGATTTTACCTCACCAACATTTGCTTGAATTGCTTTATGAATCAAAATAGCCGATACGATATTAAAAGAGCCATCTTTAATTTTTGCTATGAAAATTCTCATGAACATGGTACTCCTTTTCAGGAGAGGTTGATGGACGCATCTCTCCATCGGGAGCCAGATTTCGGGAACCCATATTGCGAAGATGTTCATCCCGGTACGCACCCGCCCACCATGGAGCCCAACAAGGGAAGGCAGTTACCGGCTCTGGAATTTTCCAGCCTCAGCACTTACCTTAGGGGTGGCACCGGGATATAGACCTGCAGAAGACTGCAGGCCTAACCCTAAAGCAGTACTTCCCCGTTCCCAAAAGAACGTACCACCAGCCGATTGACAAGAGCGGGCTTATTCCTGCCGCCCGACTTACGGAGCAGCGTGGGCCAAAGGGAACTCCAGGATTCCATTTTGCCCTTAACGGGTCGCCATGCACGGCCAACACATGGTTTTTATCTATAAAAAAATCCAAAACTAAAGTAAACAAAATCAGAAAAGAAATCTAAACTCAATAATATGAAAATGGAAGTTAGAAAATAGAAATAAGACTGATCGCTAGGGCATTCCGGGGTCGCGACTCCCGTATCTACCAAAGACAGTAAATCCTCTGGGATAAGAAAAGATCCCTGGGTACCTAGGGTTTGGGAATCCCATACTCACCTAAACACCGCGCGCCCCCGCGGGGGGGGCGCCAAACGGAGAGGAAATAAAGAGCTTCACATTTATAACCGAGGTTCCTCTGAATTTTTCCCTGTGAAGGTCGGTGACCCAATTGTGTGTATCCGACTTTCGCCTTAGGTTGGCAAAGAGAGCCGAGCACATCTGAACGGTACTGTGCCCCGATTTATTTTTGTCTAACTGCCTCAGTAGCATAACCGACAGGTTTCAAGGACCGGCACCATGGCTTCTTCAGAAAGCGAATATCGTCCTAGGAGTTTCCCGACGAAGATTTGACTTGGAATCCATAAGCTGCGAATCCATACGGCTGAATAATGAAGAGATCAACGTTTCCAAGTCGAAAACACATTAGTCAGAGTAATAGGTATCCGTCATGGCTTTATGATAGTATCTCCCGATATTGGAGGGCAGAATGGCTGAAATCAACTCAGTGTTGCTATTCTTTCCACATCGTACGCGAGAAGAGATATAGTGCAAGTGACGACAATGCAGGTACAAAGAACTAGTTAAGGAATATTGCAGACAACAGAATCGTCAACTGGTCCGATACTCTCGACTCTCTCAAGAGTCTCCAACTTATCCATTTCCCGATCCTCCAGCTTAGCCCGATTCTGATCCAATATTGATCGTGTACCAACCCATTCTAGAGTTCTTAACGTCGATGCTTGACCAGAACTCGGAAGGATGGAAGCCAATGTTCTCGTCCCTTCAACATCCAACACTCTCGCTATCATCTTCCCTCCAGGAATCCGACTGCCATCCTGTTATTGTTCCTTCTGTCGTTCCAGAGCAGCAGTTCCAGGAGATTTGTTAGTCTTCCACTAGCGATTCCGAGTTCCTTTTAGAGAACGTGTCTGATCAAGAACCCGAGTCTCCACCAATATCAGGATTGGTCCAACGTGTGGCGATTCCGAGATCCTCCTGCAGTCAATCCGAGAGATCAGAGATGCTATTGAAAATGCCCCTTTCCATGAATTGCTACTTCCGATGTTGAACCTCCACCTGAACCCATTTTCTTCGCTACCGACACGGACTGCAAACTAATTCAACACCTATACCCATTGTTCCTGGCAGACCGGAGCTCCACTCCATCAGCGGAACTCGAGGAAGTTTGGGCCGATTTTAAACAACGGCCATATCGAGAGAACCTGTTGATCCGTACCAGTGTGCAACTGGAATGCCAAAGACAGAGAACCCGTGGATTGAATTGACACGGGATGTACTCCAAGCTACTGGTGGATTTGGACTTTGTCTCCGATTGCCCTCGATGGATCTTACAGTCTCTTCAAAAATAGATGGGAAGCAAGCTTTTGTATGAAACACAGGAATTCACTTTAGAGAAAATCTTATACAATTCAAAAGAAAAGTACACTACAGAGTGCACGCACAAAGAAAAGCTGTAATCAGTAAATCTTAAAAGATGAGGTATGGAAGAGTGGTATTAATATTTTTGGAAATTTAACATTACGAAATCAAATTTTCCCACCTGGATGCACGTTACGTGATCCGTTTTTATGGTCGTTGCGTTGCTGCAATATTCCGTCATCACCCGTTGCAGTTAATAACAGGGTTGGTTGTTTGAGGTTTAATGGCGCAAGAGCCATTTTTGGCTAAACTGTGCCAAATATATGGTAGATAAGCAGTTAATAACAGGGAGTAACCGACGAAGAATATCCAAGCCTAAGACCGGAATATAGACCCAATAGACTTGTGGGTATACGTGAATGCAATCCAATAAGCAGGATTAAAAAATAAAGTTCTTTATTTTACAAATATTCCAAGCAAAGAAACGCAGCACAAGTATTAACACAGCACTAGTAAAAATTCACAAAAGAGACTACCAATAAATCTCAACACAGCGCTCAAAGGTTTCTTGTTAGCTCACCAGCTTGCTTGCTCAAATTCCAACCGACTCTTCTTGGCTCGAGAGCTTGCCTTTATGATTTTCAACAGGAAGCGACTTCATTACGTAGGAAGTGACGTAATCTCTAGAAAGTTCATGAAACCAGTAGAAATAGGTGGAAAGTTCGCGAATTCTTTGCCACCAAGGTCGCCAACTTTGCCGCCAAGTTCGCCAAGATTAGCATCTCATGGAAACTACTTTATAGCTTTGTAACAATATTTTTTCCTTTCTCATTTGGCAAATAGCGATTTGTTGATATGTTTGGAAGAGTGGGAATAGATTTCGAAAGATATTAATAAACGTGAAAAGATACAAATAAATGCACTTCATCGTAAAGATTAAGACAAAGATAATCCAACTCTCAGATCGGAATATAGACCCAACAGGTCTGTTGCAAGTTTTTATTTTCCTTTCTCATTTGGTAGGGTCAGAAAGTCAAACACACAAACACTAGATCAGCGTATAAAAATCGCAATATGTACAGTCAAATGTAAGAAAAGAAAAATCAGGTCATGTATATGAGATTTGAAAACAATTCAATTTAAAAACAGTAGGAGACATAATAAATGTCCGGTTCACCAGAGATCATGTTAAAAGTCTTATATAATTTATACAACGAGAACCTGTCAATGCAATTAAATCTAGAATAGACATTAGGAAAAGAACCCTGGTTCCTCAAAGATCTGGCAGGCACAGCGAAATTTATAGCGCTCAGTATATCTGTACAATCGATCGAATCATTGATTACCTTGTAAAAGAAAGAACACAAAAACATCTCCTCTGGAACACAAACTAGGTATATTGAACACATCACGTAGACAGGAAGAAGATATATTTTGCAACTAAATTCCATTTTTCTTGCAAAGCAAATATCGCAAGAAGTTGTTTTGAATTCGCTCAATAATTTCAGTTTTATTACGGTAATTGGAGTCTCAAATGATACTACAATATTCCAGACTGGATCGTACATGAGCGTAGTATAAAACCTTCAGGGCAATTTCACTAGAAAATTCCCTAGTTTTGCGTTTAAGAATTCGAAGTCTACGATATGCCTTGGAGACTATGGAATTAATGTGTTGGGGAAAAAATCAGTTTAGTGTCAAAGATGATACCTAGATCCGTGACTGAATCAGAGCGTGACAAAACAAGATCATTAATTTTATAACCATGATTCAAGGGCCGAGATTTTCTAGTTTAAGTAAGAATACTATATTTTTCAATGTTCAGGTGTAACTTATTGACTGTGCACTATTTAAAAATACAATCAAGGCCACTCTGCAGAAGGACAGCACCTAGATTGGAATTCATTGAACTAAACAATTTCAAGTCGGCAGCAAATAAAAGACACTCAGAATACTTAAAAACACTAGTAAGGTCATTAACGAATAAAATAAAAAGTCGAGGTACAAGATTAGAGCACTGTGGGACACCGGAAGTACCCGAGAACTCGCGTGAAACAGCATTATTAAAATAAACATTGAGTGTCCCATTACATAAATAAGAATGAAGCCAATCTGTCAGGTTAACACGGAAACAAAGACCATGCAAGACCATACCCGAAGGTCAATCTAAAGTCATTAGCCGTGTTGTCAAGGTTGGTTGGTTGCGTTGCGTTTTCTGGCTCAAGAGCCATATTTGACTAAGCTGCGCCAAACACATGTGTTGTCACGGAGAAAAAGACAAATTCCAAAGTTGTATTAAATGGCGCTGGAAAAAATTCTCACCTAGAAGTTGTTGGTAAAATGCCCAACGGTGGAAAAAATTCTCACCTAGAAATTGTTAGAAAAATTGCCTTTCTCTTGGGCATTTTACCATCTAGATTAGGTCCTTGCACCACTGTCAACGATATTGCGAACTATTCGAGTTCACTGAAATTGCAATATCTGCAATGTAATACATAAAACCAAGTTTCAATCCTACGAGTTTTTCCACATAGAAGTGTATGAATTTGACCTCCAGCTATTATTAGATGCATCGTTTTGGCCTGGGGTTGCCTTATCACCAAGTTTTATGGCAAACTTGGAAAAGAACAGATTTCTCAAGCAGTTACTTCTGAATCAATCATCCCAAATCGAATTCGTTAACGCCAACATACTCGAAATGATTCTTTGTTTTTAATCAAAACGTACGTGGTCTTCGCACTAAAACTTGCGATTTTTACAGTTCTGTGGCTTCTGACGATCAAGATGTTATTTTAATTACCGAGACCTGGCTTTGTGACGATATTGACTCTTTAGAACTTTGACGATAGATACCTGGTATTCCGAAGGGACCGTGGTTCCTCAAATTCATGCAGACGTGAAAGTGTTCTTATAGTTGTTTAAAAGTGTTTCTCCCTGTATTTTCAACTTTCCTGGATTGGACCTCGAGGCAGTCTGGATATCAAATCCTTGTGCATCGTTCCGATTTATCATCTCTCGACCGTGGAAAGGGTCTTTAGACACCCCCCTCTTCACCGGACTGTGAAATCGAACTGTATAACGCGTTATTATTGCTTCATTTCCTGAAACTGTGGACTTAAGCCGCACAGCAGCCCACGCGGTGGGACATGCAAAAGGCATGGCAACTAGGCCAAAAAATTACTCAAGCGCAATTACAAAACAAAAGGACGTCAGTGATCCCAGAAGCGCAATGGAATATCCAACACCTGGAACACTTAAGTCAAGAAATATTGATGAATTAATGGACAAACTCACACCAAAGAGCGTTAGTGTGCGAAATGAATTACCAGAAGTTTAATTCCAGTTGAATTTATTGTTTGTAAATGTGGAGTTCCACGAAGCAAAAAGATCAAGAAGAAAAGTCGGCATAGTCAGCTGAAGGATTAAACCTACAATATTAAACAAAGAGCCCAAAGACTCAATATTGCATTGACGAGTCGATAATTTCCATTTGAATCAATGCGAAGGTCGTGCTAGAATAACTGAAACACCACGAGATTCGGTTCGATAGCAATATCTAGAAACTTTTCATTCAATATTCAGGGGAGCCGAATCAATCTTTAGTGCCCAAGACGACTCCCGCTTTCGACAAAACAATCACAAAGAAATGGAATTTATGTTCCA
>BGPR01005062.1:68819-86790 GCA_013235015.1 Araneus ventricosus
ACCCTTTACACTCCGAAAAATTAGATGCATAATTATTCACAGAATACCAAGACACATAATTTCGAAAAATTTGCTAATTGTTACAAATAGGGATGTATTTTTAACGATGTCAAGAAGCGTCAATGGTGTACAGTCTAGAATTATGCCTTAAAGGAGACATACGAGTACAAAGGGTTAAATCCCTGTACAGGCAAGAGGTGTCGGACCTGTGCATCGAATCTTCAAATTTGTATGCAAGTGGAAGCAGCAAATAACGCTGTTCAATAAAATTTTCAATTGAAGAAAAGTATACATTTGGTATGGGTTTGATATTGCTAAATACGAAAGTGACAGCCAAAATCGACAATTAGCTCCGATTTTTATTTTACTAGCGTCAATTGTAGAGAATTGCAATAAAGCAAATATGGAAGAGAAGGAATTTTTTTTGATTCCAATATTTTACTCCCGTCACTTCACAAACTAAAATCTTTAGAGAGCATGCAACAAGAAAGTGAATGTCATTTGACTTAAAGTCAAGTTAGAAGAAGTCTACAAATTAGAGCATTTTTGAAGTCCAAAACAATATCATGAAATTCTTCATGCCGAATTGAAATTAGCACAGAATGGTTTAAGAGTCTTGGTAAACTCATCGAACTTAGGATATCAGAAAAGATCCTCATATGCCGACATAAGCCTAGTGTTCACATTTATCACCCCAGTTTAAAGCTGATGGTAGACTCCAAGTGTGGCTCGGGCCTCACAAAATCATGGATATTTCCAGCATTATAACTGAACAAGCGTTTAAAATAGCTTAACACGTTTGACTATTGTCAAGACATTGAACTTGTGCTTTCAGTGGTGGGGCCATCGACTATTTTCTATTGCAAACGTTTGGTCTACCGCAAAGCTTCTTTCAGTGCAAATAGAACAGCATTATCTTAAGATACTACAGTAATGAATATGCCCCTACTCGCCGGCACGATGTGTGGAGCACATCCCAACACCACCGCATGCGGTGCGTTAGGGGCACTTCCCAATTCCTCCGGCCCAGTTCTCCCGGTTCGCCGCGATTCTCATTTTGAAATTTTTAATACTTTTATTGTATCTTTATGTATTCCTTACGTGTGAGCCCCGTACTACGGGAAGGGATATTCTTTGTCAACATTTATATATGCATGCTTTTATGGTCCGTGTCCGACACACTTGTGTGTCTAGGACCCTTCCGTGTCCAGCACCTTTTTGTATGGTCTTTAATTACCGCCTCCGCTTCGGCAATGATTGTAAATTTTTTTTAATCGACTCAATAAATCTGTTCCGTTGGGCTGGGGCCCGTAGTTCCCTGGCGTGCTTTGGGGGATTTATCACTTTCCCCGGTGGCCTTTTTCACCTTACACCTTTTTTGGGTAGGTTGGGCCACCGTGGGTATCCAGTTTCCAGTAATGAATATGCCAACACCTCCGGCTCCACCGCATGTGGCGCGGTGGAGGCACTTCCAGTTCCACCGATCCAGCTCTTCCGGTTCGCCGTGACTTCAAGTTTTAACTTTTCAGTCGACAGTTAAGGATTAAAGTTAAAGCGATCTATCAATTACATATTTTGGCATTATGAATTTGATACAATATTAAATTGTTACTCCAAATTTGTTTTCTGTGTATATTTTAACTTTCAGATACAAGAAAATTCAATTTCAGATTTACTAGGTTAAAATATTTGGACGATGTCCAATAGTAGTAAACGGTTTTCAATTTTGTAAAGACTTTTATACTTTGATCCTATTAAAATAATTTGAAGTATTTTATGTACACAAATTTCACAATTTGTTTTTCAACGTCTTTCGAAACCAAGTCCAAAGTCATTGAGCAGGAAGATATACAACAAAAGAATAACAGAAGGTTGCAAAGAACAGTTTCAAGAGTGTTCAGGACTTGTGAAACAAGCGTGCATCCTGCTAATGTCAGTTTATTACGTGCTTTAACCTATGTAATGTAATGAAAATGTCAATAATTGCCAGTAAAGGTGTGGATTTGTTGTGGGGTTTATGGCTGAACAGCCATAAACCTACATTAAGCTATACTGGGCCAGATCTTTGTAAGCAAGAGCATCTAAAAGCGAGTATCAGTAAAACCATTGAAAACTTCCAGGCATTGAATAGCCATGAATTTCAAAAAGAAAATCCAAGAAGCAATTCATCTCGGATGGAAGCATAAAATCCAATTCATTTAAGATGCTGGAATAAATTAAAATGTGAAGGATCACCCAGTAAATCCTTCAAGGAAGGATTCGTTTAAACAAAATGAGTATATGAAAATTAAAATCTGCTCATTCTGCAATAATGCGTCATAGAATTGAGTTGCAATCAGAACGCATGGGAGAAGGTTCTGCATGTACTAAGTGTTTGTGTGTAAAGAATCCATGATCAATAAGCAGCCTCGAACAATGAGATCTATTTAGGCAAGATGAACAATAGCCTACAATAGATTATTGTAATGCTATGCAATTTATTTACCTGGGATAACCAGGTATTTTGCCACAAGATATTCATCTGTGATTTCAAGATGAAACCTATATCCTGGTATGGGACAAGCATTCTTGACGAACATTGTCATTGACGTTTTTGCTACCTCGTCAGCAACTTCATTTCCACGACTTGGTATCCAACAGAAAAATCCTTTAAAGACTCGATCAAGAAACTTCCAGTATCCTTTGAACACTCATCACCAATGGATGGTTGTTTCCCCAAAAGTTTAGAGAATGCATTAAAACTATTTCTCAAATCTGTGTGGAGTGTTTACAAATTTTACTCTACCATGAATTGCGCACTTCATTGCCACTCGTCTAGTTTTAAAAACTGAGCTATTTAATTAGACATAAGGAAACAATATAATATGGGCATAAAAATGCATTGAACCTCATTTGAATTGTTTTACAAGATTTCCACGAAAATTTTTTGAACGGCGATTTAAAAAAAGACAAAAATCATTTGCGCACAGTCAAGTATCTTATGTGCGCTTTCCATTCTTATAAAGATGAAGATAATAAATGTCCAAAATAAGATGCGATATCCAATTAGGAGGATAAATTCTCGGTTCAAGAAGTCAAGAGCCATGCAAAGTATTTCAGAGACGACATTTAAAGACAAGACCATAAATACTTGTTTGTCGCAGCATAGCCTATGAACAGGCTCTTGGGCCATAAAACCCCAAGGCAAAGGATACCACACAAGAAAATGATTTGGATGAATTTTGGAACAAAAAGAGTATGTGGCACCTGCTCTTGGGCGTTATAAAGGCTCGAGAATTTCAGCGATAGACACCAATCTCATCAGGACTCCAGATTTGACATGCCTCGTCCTGCGGGATGCATTATTAGTATTGTTTTTAACCTTTGAATTTTGTTAATGTTAATTCTAATTGAAGTCCTTTTGTATATGTTAATATATTTTTTTGCCTGAATGAGTCGCTTTGATCGAGTTGATAGAAGTCAAACATGCAAAGCGATATTTGAATACATTTCTGGTTATGCATCATAATTTTAACCTTGAAAGAAAACCTCCCATCATAGTTGGTACAACATATCTGAACTGTTCAGAGGAAGAGATGGGAATGGGAGGAAATGACAGCGCATCATGTTGGAGTTTGAGCCTAGGCAGTTATATGTATACTGTGTAAAAATCAGCAAGATTCATCGCCCACCAGATCTTGCAAAAAAAATCTGGAAAGTTGATTCTATTGGATGCCGACATTCGCTCCCGTCAGCTAAATGGACGTGTTCTAGTATTATTGATCCGAAATATTCAATACATTTGTGACGTTTTGTAATTAAAATCATTCGATGACTCGAGTTATAATAAATAGCTATTCGAGTAATATCCATTGTAACCAATAACTACCTACTTGATCCCCAACCACCATTAAATAGAGGAAATGGAGCGAGATTTAAATTTTCAAAATGGAATTGGTTTAGCCGAGGGCCCAAAATTTTCAAAGTACTTTTCGACTTTATTATATTAATGTAGCGTTCCAAAGCAACAGGAAAACCGCTTTAGGACGAACCTTAAGTGAGGACGACACCCGAGCTGTAACTCCTTCTCCAAACTTCGCATCATTCCAGAAAGAGGATATATGGCAGATCAGTGAAATTTGGTTTCGAACCGGGAGTCTCCGACCCCGACGTAGAGACTGGGGTCGTCTCCCAGTGCTACTGGGGTCGGAATTACAGTATATCGGAATTTAATAAAACTTCTCGAATAATTGACTATTTACAGGTCAAATTACAAATGACACGTACATTCAAGAATAAAGAATAACAAGTCGCGGATATGTATCTTGAGAGTCAATAAGCGTAACTTGACTTAGTCGAAGTTACCAACAGCGAGTTTACTCGTGAAGCAACTTCATCATAAAGTTCAGGAACTATGGGAGTTCAGCAAACTGGAGCAACTCGGGACGAGTTATGGAAACACCGACGATCGGTATATGAAATTGAGGTTATCAGAACAGGAATTGCAGGAATCCACCACAGGGATACTTATAGCCAGGCTCTGACTGAAGTCTACTCGGGATGAGCAAGATACTAAGGGTCGGTATGACAACAAGGTTCTAAGAACGCCCGCGAAATTCACGCAACCCACCAAATGGATGCTTCTATTACATGCGACAGCTCACCATAGGAGCTAATCCAGCCAAAGATTTTGCTACAATCACGGGGCCAAAAATACGCCCGTTTCATTCAAGTTTCGGATCTCGAAAACACAATGGAGTTAGCTCTCCACGTGTTTTCATCGCGGCTCTCTTTAAGTCTTCTCTTTTCCTCCATTCTTAACCCCTTTTCCTCAGAGGCCAGGCGAGTGACTGAAGAATTTTTTCCCTGCGATTCGTTCCTCAGCTGGACAAATCACCCAACCACAGTCGTGCGCTTCCAAGATCTTGATTGGAAGTGCTCAGCACGTAACTTCCCGTCTTTGTCGGCTGCACGTGTGTGGGCCACTAGTTCAGCGCTGCCAGCTAATGCAAAACTCATTGAATGGACGGAGGTAATGCAAATTTCAGAGACGGCATGAACGTTTTCAGAGATGCAGGAGTCGCTTATTTAGACGATCTGAATCGCTGACGAGAACCAAGTCATAGAACCTGTTAACACGTTGATCCCATATGAATCATACCTACCATTAGATAACCCCTCCTCTAGTGTAGTTAAGATACAGTACAGGATTCGTCTAATTATAATAGATGGTTCGAATATCAGACGCGAGTCGTAGTGGCCGATGTGTTAACCCATTAACTGGTTTGTCCGAATGCTGTACGTGCATCGAGTTGGTTTATATGCTTAAAATTGCGACAAATATTTAACAGAAATTATAATTCGATACCAAAAATACGTGGAATCCATAGACATGCTAACTGTCCTTAAGGTTCTGGATTGAATTAAAACGACTCATGCCCAAATAGAAGGTGGAATACGATTAGATAGTCGAGGAAACAAATCGGCGAAGACGTTAAGCCTGCATATTTACGGATCCTACGTAGAGAACGAGGTCTCTTCTCATTGGCTCTCGGCATCACGCGACTTGGCTTGCTTCTCAATATCGTCATTAGCACCGCGCTTAGGCGGGATTTTAATTGTTATTTTGCTCCGCTATCGCATCATGGGGAAATCAAAACTACCTTCCAATTATTATTTGGATGTTTCTCAAGATGGACGCATTTTTAGAATACAATAAAGGACGAACCTTCTGCAATATTAAGAACAGTTTAGTTTCACGACGTCATTTAGAAGCAAGGCAATTTTAAACTTCAAGCCTTTCACAGACGTTATAATTCAATACAAAAGTTACGTGGAATCCATAAACATTTTAACTGTCCTTGAGGTTCACTGAATTAAAACGACAGCGTAATACTAAAATAGAAGATGTCGTTCGATTATATTTAGTTGAGAAAATAAATCGGTTAAGATATTAATTTTTTTTTATTTAAATAAAGCCCCATATCGCTTTAAAGAAAAAAACGTTAACAAAGAGACCCTAGTTCATTCGTAGTGAAAATTAATTTCTCCGATATAACCACAAGTGGCTGTAGGAAAGATCTCGCCAATACAAGAGTAAATGAAAATATATTCGGAACCAGGGTAAAAATGGAAGATATCACGAATGTTGTATTAAGCACAAATTTCCAAATGCATTAAGTTCCTTATGCACAGTCACATTTCTAATTTACACCGTTCGCTGCATTTTTGATAATACAATCATCGATGAAAGCTGAACTAATTCTTTCCCTTAATTCTAATTTAATACGCATGAGCCAAGTTTTATTCTGCCACTATACATAGTTAGCCTGTAGCAAGTTAGAAGAGAAATATTACAGTTGGCATTAAACATTGGGTTTCGAAACTAGTCATTGACCCATTTCAAATTAATCATCGCCTATGTCTTCGAATCTCGAAACTTCCTCATACCGAATGGACGAGTTTTCCAATTTGTTTATTTTGGTTTTATAGAACTTCCGTGGTGGGGTTCACTTCCGTTCTTCAGTAACCACCCAATTTAAGTTATCGCCAAATCCATTTGGATTCCGTATCAAGCGCGAAGTTCGAATCTGTTTTCTCGAGTACACACAGCGCCAAAAAGAGCGATGAAGGAAAAATTATGGCAACCTTCGCACAAAATTTGGCTCTTATTTTAAGTAAACAATGAGCGCTTCAACAGTAGGAACATGATAAAATAATGAAAATATTAAATTATTATATGTTCCTAATATAATAATTTAATATTTTCAAAGTATTCTCAAGGCATAACATTAAAAAACCTCCACTTTAAACATCAATTAATATGTTCAAACAGTGTTGAAATTTTGAAGATTCCCAATAACTCAACATTATCGCCGGAAGTCGATAGGCAAGGCGGAACTCCTTTACTGCTAATCAACGAAACAGAAAACTCGTCCTTACAAACATAGAATTGCGTTAGAAATACCCAATACCGAAAAGCGATAAAATACCAAAGCCGTTTTAATAAACAGAAATATTGTTTATCAAATATTAAAATAAATGTGGTTTTATTTACAAAATGAGCATTTTTGTACATGTGTCAAATTCACGAGGGTCCTTAGGTATACAAGAAATCTCCATAAACCTAGTGTTAATATTTCAAATTCCTTACACACTTTCACGTTTCCCAATTTACACCGGTCGCCGTATTCTTTTGATACAAAAAGCTCTAAAGCACTTTTTGCCCTCTTTCTCTAAAGCACTTTCCTACCCGAAATTGGAAACAAGGTCATCCGCTTTAAATATCTGGCAAAATAAGTCGAATAACGGAGAAACTTGCCGAAGGACACGAGTTCCAGGACACGGGCCTTTCCCTTCATACCTTCTTCGCTTCAATCTCCCAAGACACGAGAGAAGGATCCGCGATTCAACGCACTATTGTCCGCTAACCCTCTCCTGGCATTTGCAAATTCCTACCGCAAAATAACTACAGTGGTTTAAAGTTTGCAAATAACTGGCCAAGAACCCGACTTCGGCTCTTACTTTAGGAAGTAGGTATGGTAAAACCGAACCAATTTAAACCGAAAACCGGGTTTTTTTCCGGTTCATTAGGTTTTTCTGCCTCGGTTTAAACCCATTTTTTAAATCTAAAAACCGGGTCGGAAGATAGTCTAGTCGAACCTAAAATTTATAACGCATTGAATTTTATCATCTTAGGCCGATCACCGATAACCGCTTCCTCGAGGAGTCGGTTGGCGGATTTTTCAAAGAGTCTTAATAAGATAAATATTGGCCAATGGATCGATTTCCTGCCAAAACTAAAATAAAATTCTGCAAACGGCGTCTGTTTTCTGTAGCCAAATAATATCTATCATTAGTCGGAAGTTCTGTGGCGTCCGAAAGATTAGCATCTGTGTTGAAAGACGTTTCCGACGAGAGGTGTCGACTCACGGATCAACACAATGCTGAAAGAGTCCTTATGAGCAGATCAGATTATAAATATTGTCCAGTGAATAAAAATTGTCTATAATACTTATTGCCGTAACTATTCAATTATTGCATATTGTATTACTTATTTACAATCATTTACTCATTACATTCTTTATTAATAAAAAATTCTCTTCACAAATGTAGCTTTTTAAAAACGCCGGTTATTTTGAGCTGTTTAAACCGCCAGGTTAAACCGGCGATGAAAACCGATTTAACAGAAAACTGGTCTTTTTAGAAAATCCGCCATCCCTACAACAATGACGTCTGTGACACATGCATCGAATTACGGATTTAAGTAGCAAATATTCTGTATTCAAGTCAACGTAACAATTTAAAATGCAAAAAAAAAAATCACCCGGATTCGCTAAGTGTCTAGAGTATCCTTTACCATACTAAATAGATGGAAATAAATATCGAAGATGGGTGGTGGCATCTAATTAAGAGGTTAAATAAAAATCGTTTGGAAAGGGGTTATTACGCTTCATGCGTGACGAGGACGACCCGACTGTTGAGGAACATCACTGAGCACGATTCCGATTGGACAGACACAAATACGGCAACTTTCGGTCCTTCTAACTTATTTCAAAGCTTTTTAAAAATCGTTTCGTTATCAGTGTTCTTATGTTTATTCTCGTCCAATGCACGTTTTTGTTTTTGTCCTTGTTATGTGCATTTCCTCTTTAGAAAGTACAATTCACCTCCATCCATCGAAACTGAAAATGTACCAGATGGCTCTAAACATGGAGATGCATGTGATGCAATGTGGTTCGAATCCCGGCCACGGGAGTTTTATCCAAGGTCTGGTATTTTAATTCAAACTTTTGTTTATTTATGTTCTAGGTAGTTCTAGAACCAGTCTTTAGAATTCTAACTGGACTATTCTAGAATATTCTTCGAGTTTCGCAAGTTGTGGACAAGTTCTCTGGAGTTAAAAGTTGCTACAAGACAATAAAGCTACTTCGTTAAACCACACCCAGAAATTCTTTGCATCTCCGTGACAGTACTAAATCTGGGCATTCACTTGAAATCTAGCTATGGCATTTGTCCCAAACCAGTTTCCCCCCCCCCATTTTAATCGAAAAATTACGCACGTCATTCACGTAGGCTCCAAAGTGCGCTACCATAGCTCTTGGATCCCTATTCCTCCCCACCCGGCGGATTTCTGATTTTCTAGCCTCGTCGCGAGGTCTCAGTCTAGGCATACCCTTTGACGTGCAGCTAGCTTCGTCTTGGGGTCTCAAATTGGAATCAGCGCATGAAGTCTTGGATTTTGAGTTGGAATTCTACTACTCAAAATGGAATTTGGAACAAATTATAGGTTTTCGACCTTGACGATTGCTTTTTCCTTCCCGTGTACAAAAATTCCATTTTGGAATACATGCGAATGACCTGCTTAACAGCGACTTGTGGAACTGTTCCAGTTTTGAATTACGTAACTGCCGCTCGATTCGAACGAATAGCTATAAATCGGGATGGACTTGAGTAAAACCGATGCGATATGTTAATATACGTCTCGTTAAAAAAAAAAAAATGATTAACGCCTTGCTCTACAACTTTATTTGATCTCTTAATTGGATGAAACCACCCAATTGGAATATTTGTTCTGAAGCTATCCAAGATGGGAAAGGATACTAGAGACATTTAAGCCTGTCCAAGTAATTTTTGTATTTAAAATTGTCATCGACTTTATTACCAATTTAAATAACAAAAATTCTTTAATTCGATGACGTGCCAGACATTGCTGTAAGCGAAAGATTTAAAGCCATATCACACAAGCAAAAATTTTCCAACTCAACCGTACGTTCAATTCAAAACTTGAGAATTGAGTTTAATCTGCCGTCTGATATGAAAGTTGGGATTGCGGAACATACACTCAACCCTGTCGATTTCTCGCGACAGAGTTGACCCATCCTTGTATCTGAACCAATCATATGAATTGTTGACTGCTTTCGTCATAACACACAACGTCATACTCAAAGATGGCGGCTCCCATGAAGTTGTCGTTCCCCAGCCGATATGCACCGCCTCGTATTCGTGTCCATCCTCTTAATTCGAAACCGTCCACATCCATCCTTAGCCACCTTCTGTGGCTTTCTGAATCCCGTTGTAAAAATTATACTACTTGGTACCGATTTTAAAAAAATTTCAGAATTTTAAACAAAAATGCCTTTAAAAACTTGCTTCTAGGGCTTGCTCTCGCATTCGATTCTCACAACATCCAAGTGCTTTCCTTCTCAATAACCATTTCCTAGTCCAAACTTTTACTTTTTTGAATAGCGTACATAAGTGGCTAAAACACCACATTTTTTTTCTTTTCAAGAACACCAATGATAGTCGTCCTTTAATAACGTGTAGAATCAAAATAAGCGACAATAAACAACCAGCAAGATGTTCGCCAATTATAAGGGTAGAGTTGCATTTCTGACGGTCGGAAAATAAAAACTGCTACCAACTCCTCACCCAACGCTGGCAACCCTAGTTCGGTCGAAATTGGAATCAGAGTTGGTGACGCAGTCCAGTTCGTGGTTGCGTTGACTGTATTTTTGTCCGTATGATAAGAGCTTTAATCGATCACCCCGAATGTCAACTGGGTGGCACTGGTAGAATTCCTATAGAACGGGGTGGAAGGAATTTCGACCATTTAAATCCGAAATACCGCAGCCCGATAATGTTTTAGGATAAAATTGGTCTGGCTTGATTGTATAAGCAGTTACGTTCAGCGAGTAACTTGTTTTTTCAACAACGCACAATTCACAGAAAGAATGCCGGCATAAAAATATGAAGGTTATATAACTGAACGCCAAAAAAAGCAGTTTTATTTTTATCACAACTTTAAAGCAGGCCATTCGCTTCCATTCCAAAATGGAATATTTGGAACACGGGAAGGAAAATGCAATCGTCAAGATTGGAAACTATGAAATTTGGAAGAAATTGTTGGGAAATTCTGCATTTTAAGCTAAGAAGCTTGAATCTTTCCAAGTTGTCTCTCGTACCTTTATTCTAAGATTTGAAGCATTCTCTCTTTAAATTAATCACTTCACTTGACATCCATTTTTAGCAGCTATTTAATCGGAATCGTATGACGTCTATCCGATTCCAACAGCTGATATGTAGACGATTATTAGAGTATATATACTTGTCTACTATGTCTTTATGAAAGGGGAAGGAGAGAGACCTACGGTTCTCTAAGCTTTCCTCGGAGAGACTTCAGCTGTAAGCTGTTGCTTTGCTATAAGATGCGATATGTAAATATGTTCTTAAATGTGGTCGTCTAATAAATGTCCATTTTAAATCATACGATTCGTCATTTCTAAAAATGCTCCATCTCAGAAATTCCACTGCATGCAATAAGCCAGGACGTTTTCAGCTTATCCAGCAGCTCTTCATAACTAGTATTACTCAAGCTGCCCGTCTCTACTTTACGAGACTAACAAGTGATATTGGCAAATTTGCTTCCTGTGCATAACAAATGATTGAGTGGTTGAACTCCAACCAACTCAAAATCCAAGACTCCATACGCCGATTCCAATTTGAGACCTCAATGCGAGGCTAGCGGCGCATGAAAGGGTTTGCCTAGATTGGGACCTCGCCATGAGGCTAGAAAATCCGCCAAGGGGGAGGAATGGCACTTGGGAGCCTACGTGAATGACAAGCATAATTTTTCGATTAAAATGGGTGGGGGAGGAACGAGCTTGGGACAAATGGCATAGTAGCCTTCAAGTGAATTCCCACCAAAGGCCCAAGAGTGGTAAATTTGAAACAAAATTGTCCGGTTCGATTCGTTTAGTGTTTTATGGCTCAATAAGCCACTTGCAGGTTTTAAAATCGATTGCAACTGAAAACATGATTACAAATTGAATTTAAGATTGTAAAAAACCCATTAAAATTGGTAGTGTGGGCAGTAGACCTCACGTCTCACCCCAAGCACAGAAAAACTGCTCTTCGTCTTAGTCTGGAAAGGCTTAATATTTTTTGCCAAATGCCAATTCTTTACACAAGAATCCACTTTTATTAGTATCCACAAAATAACCGTGAAGTCTCGTCTGCCGTTATTTTTATTTAGGCATTACGAGTCGAGATGCGTCTGCCTAGAATCGCTTAAAAGATAGAAAAACTAAATATTACACGAATCGTAACCATTAAAGCGTCCATCTTGAAACAATCCAAGAATAAAAATTACACACGTGTCGTTCTTGACGACTTTGCATGAATGTTCCTCAATCTAAACGTTTCGTCGCGACTGCGCAAGAAATAAATTTACAGACAGACGAAGTGCCGAAAGATAGCTGAAACTAGACATCGCTTCGCTCGATCAGTAGTGGAAACCAATCACTTTAGATTAAGAGGGTATAACTATTTTTATGCCAATATGCTCTGGAGTTCAGAGACATTTAAAACTTCGAAATTTTAACGCAAGACTAACAAAAATATTAGAAAACCCTTTTCTCATTGGATACTTACTACCGAAGGAGCAAGTACGTGTCAAATTTAGTAACTCCAAGTACAGTCCTCCCCTATAGAGTGCTGCACTAGCAGTAACGATTTTAATATCAACCAATTCATAGAATGCATGTTGCCTAAGAGCATTACAGTTTTTAATAAACGATACCTTGGTGCGGTATTGAGTCGATAGCTATTGCATAGCAATTAACTTGTCATCGCTGCTGAATTCTCTAGATCAGTCTAATCTGGTAATGTTTCGAAAGCCATTTGCTATACAAAATGTGCAAGTTAAAAAGGGCTTACCATGCTTTAACAAGTTGATGCTCCAAGTATCAAATCTTGGAGATAAGGATCCAACAAAATTTCTGGGCTGGGAAGTTCCGCATCCTATTTCCTCATGTCGCTTAGCCTTTCAGCTGAAACCTCTGTCATCGACCGATGGGAAGACCCTGGTTAGTCAGCAGGAGGCTACCCCATAAGGAAAGCCGCGTCTTGGCCTCTTCAAGTTGAAATTTCTTCTGAAAGAGTGAATAAAATTCAATAAAAGCACATTTTAGAAATAGACTGGTGAAAAGAATTTAAAAAGAGGGAAATTACTAGTATAATCTTTAATCCGTTATTGCAAGTATTATGGAATAATATCCGTTTTTCTTCAGGCATTTTAAATTCACCGACTAGTTTACAATAAAGTTCAAAAAATATTAAAAAACAGTGCATTAGCATCGATAACACACAAGTTAAGATTTTAAGCTTAACCCTTTCGTTAGGGCAGTTGGCTCTGCCATAACATCGCCATTCAACCGGATCTCGCGCAAAAGGCGTGCACATTGCAGGCGAACTAAGTCAAAGTTGCACCCGATTGGTTTCAATTTTCGCTGCTGACGATTTTCTGTCGCCATCGTGTGCATTTTCAAACCATTTGAATACAGCCCACGATTTCCGTCATCTTGAGTGACCGGTCACGTGTTGCAAACTTTTTTGACGAGTGGCATTGTGTTCGTGCTCACGAGCATGATAGATGTCCGTTTGATACATGCTTAAGCCCGAAAAGCGCCACCTTGGCATACTCTTAGGAGAAAAGATTTTTCTTCTAAATATACAGTAAAGCACTGTTTATACATCTTTGAGGCGACTGCCGAAAAACGACGTTTAAATTAAAAGACGTTTAATCTAAATATTGATAAATAACCGATTAGGAATTTAATGCTACTAATGCAAATTCATTTAAAAATATCATTAAAATTTTTAAGATGGTAGGAATATAATACTACCTAGTAGGGGGGAATCGAGTTTTAAAATTACATTTATCATAAAAGACATCACACATTTATTGCATATCTCGAGCACTAATTATATACATTATATTAGACAATTTATGTGCATGCAAGTAGGTATTTAATTAAAATCTTTAATCGTAGTCTGACGTACCGATTGTATGTGAATATCAAGTACAGCATTACGAGTCGGATCAAGCAACTTGAATGTTTTTTTGCTATTCTTTTGATAAAAGAGGTTCGAAATTTTTCCAATGAGTCTTTATTCCATTCACATTTCTTGAAAGATAGAATAACTTCATCACTGAAATTACCACCAGACAATTGGTCTTCCATTTTGTCAAATGTGAATAATTTCCAAGTCGTAATCACATTCATCGCAGTTCATATACAAGAAAAGAGGAACTTCGCATTTTAGAATTGGGAAAACGACGTATAATCGAAGCTTTTAGTGGTATGAACGAAACAATTTATGGTTATAATGAATCGAGACTGATGAGAAAACGTTTAAACGTAAACTACATATAAGTGAGAAACGTATAAATGACGCTTTACTATATTCGCAATTTTTACACAAGCAATTATTACATAACAGCACTTCATGTCCCCTAATCTAGAATCATTATGGTTGATTTTAATCGGATTAGGTGGATATGAAGTGGAAACAAACCAGAAGAAATAATTTTAAAGTAATTTAGCATATTAGAGAAAAAAAAATTAGAAATAAATTATACGACTAAAAACTAGAGAGACCAACTTTAGCTCCAACAGAAGGACGCAAATAGACTCTTGTATTTGATTTTTCTAGCTTCAAACATTAAATTTATTGCAACATTAAAACACTATAATGATAAGTATACAATAAAAAACATTTTTAGCATAATTTACTGTGCGCTTTTTGAGGAAGAACAGAACTTGCAAAAGGAGAACGGATGGTCACCTTACCGAAACAAGAACTTAATAACAGAAGACTCCACGATATCACTATAGAGCCTTTCAGTCTTCAAGAATTTTTTTTAGGGTCTATTGTTTGACCATGATCGTATTACGCATATATTAATACAATAATTCAATATTCAAACTTGAATGTTGATTATTGAACTTCGTAATCAGTGGAAGGATGAAAATAATCAATTAAAATATATACAATATAAATATTAATGTTTAATTAAACAATGCCGAATATAGCCGGCTATCGTCTCTGCGAAACACATCTAGAACGCCGGCTACAGCCGGCCCGAGTCTCCTTAGATTGCTTTGTGAATGCCGGTTATAGCCAGAGTTAGAAGCGGAAGGATTGAAACACATCAGGCAACTACCCCAAAATTCCATCTTCATAAACATGAAACAAATTAAGTTAAAAAGAGCAAAAAAAATGGTGGTATATTTTTGGGTATGAATTTGCAGGTCTCAACCATAAAAGCCAATAACTAAACGTATTTCAAGCGTATGACGCCTTTTTACCCAAAGTATTTGAATCGATCATGCATGTAGTGGACAAGTTTGGAAGTCTTATAAATTAATTCTTACCTCATCAGCGAGCCGACACAATTCCACAGAGCCAATGACACATTTTTGAGAACTCCGAGTCACTAGAAGTCTCCACATTTTGAATTAGCTTTAACAACCTCTACAAGAAGACTTTCGAATAAATAAGGAATGAAACAACGATCCAATATCGTGCATCTGTGAATTCCGCTCCTCTCATTCCTATTCAACTATTAGCAGATAAACTACTTATACTGTTCTCCTCAATCATTGGAAACAAGTAGACTTAAATAGCTCATTTCAGGTTGAGGTTGCAGTTAATAGCATTTATCAGCTATCAATTCGAAGCCAGTTTGCAAAATTTTGCTGCAGGTGAATTACCCCCCATTCCAAATGGGTGACTGAATATTCGAAGCGCAAGTTGAAACGACAATGCGATATCATTCCCTTTACGGGTCTATTCTAGTACCCCCAGTTGGGTTGGGAGGCGTCACTTTTTCCGCACTTTAAAAACTAAAAAAATGGTGCCTCCCAACCCAACCGGGGGTACTAGAATACACCCTTATCTTCTTCTTTTTCATTTGTAATTTTTTCGAAAGCCTCAAGTTATAAATGACGGCAGAAGTTCATAGTGTTCAGAATTCAGTTTATACCACTATTTGTTAGTGGTCAGATGAACCAAGAGTTTTTACGCAACGGGACTTGTTTTATGAGAGTGAATTAAAGAAGAATTATTGGGACACATTAAAGTTGAAACCTTGGACACCATGTACAGTTTAGGTTCCAGAGTATGAAAAAAAATCGCCTGTTGGGGTATTTTTATAATCCGATAGTTATCGGAGTTTAGTTTTTTGGATTAGGTTTATTTAAATCCGTTTCCAAACAACACGTGGATTATTTTGGGACACACGTTGTAATTTTGAATCGTGGTCAGATGACGAGGAGGACACCTGAGCCGGCACGTCCTCCTTCAAGCCTCCACACCAGCGGGAGGACGTTTCACAATCGACTTTAGATTTAACGTGCAACAGACCCACATACGCGATTTATCTTTGGTGGATTTAGGTTTCGAACCCGGAATCCTCCGGTTTCGAAGCCGAGATCTTACCGCCTGTCACATCGGCCCTAATAGGATAACGGAAGACAGTACTTGAGAGAATGAAGATCTGACCGAATGAGATCTAGCTTCGACAGAAATCTTTTCCACAACAGCGCAGCCAAGTAACATAAGAAAAATAATCATCCTTGGTTGCTATAGATTAGTTTTCTGATTTGTATACTTACATTATAAACCTTAACTTTATCTGATTGCATGTTGGACTTCCGCTTTGTAGTTTTCAGGGCCGGCCCGAAGAAAAGCGGGGCCTGGTGCAAAGTTGATTTGCTGGGCCTTGAAACTGATTTCGTAAAACAAAATAATTTATTGCATTTTGCTATTTAATACACCGCAAAAATTGACATATTTAGGACTTACGGAAAATGATAAATAATTAAATTATGTGATTTATGAACGATTTTGAAAGTTATTAAAATGCTAATTTATAAAAAATAATTCAGAATAATAGAAAGAAATCATTATTTTGAATCACGAGAAGATTTTTCTGCAGATACGACGGTCATTGGTATATGTTTCTGAACATATATTGATAATTATAATTTCAATATATGTTCAATATAAGTAATAATTTCAGAAAAACTTCTGCTATTTTTATCAATCGGAAAACGGTACATTATGTCACACCATTTTGAATGATAGCCGTTCTAAATATATCAGTTATAATTTCCGGCCAATTACTAGGATCATTGCTATCGACATTTCGTTTTCAATTCTTTGTTGATCCTGTTGAAGCTGGGATCCTTTGACTAATTCATTTTGTTCGTTATTCGACGCTGACAAAAAATCCATCGTCTATAGATTTGCCTCGTAAGGAAACATAGGGGTCTATTCTGGCACCCCCGGTTGGGTTGGGAGTTGCGTTGGGTTCCGCACGTTAACAACGGAACCCAACCCAACCAGGGGTTCCAGAATAGACCCCATAATTATGTTTCCTTTTTTCAGTTTTGATATAATGGATTTCCTCTTTATTAAGACGAAAGCTATCTTTATGATGATTAGGATTGTTTTCGCGGATGTCATACGGCGTAATTTGATTTGCGCGATTTCGATTTTTCTATAACTATTAATTATATGTTTCGTCAGCTTGTTGGACATTTTTGGTTTTTAAACTTTTACAAGGGAGTTCCTCCTGTTTTCAGCAATTTTCTTTCTTTTGCTGTGTTTTTATTAAATTTATTAGATCCACACATTTATTTTCTTCGGGCATCTCTGTCTCTAATCATATTCAGAAATTGTACAAAAATAATATAAAAAAATTAAGATAAATTTTTTAGTAGTATGATTACAACAAACAACAAAGAAATATATCATTTTCAATATTTAATATATTATATTAAACATTTGTCTTCCCTTTAAATACGAATATTTAATTTATTTCCCCACCAAACATACGATGTACTATCATCTGTTACACCGAAAGCATAATGAAACACATTGTTTATACTTTTCTTACACTGTTTTGGCTACGTAGTGAGATTCAAAGCTCCAACCTTGCCTTTGATTGGTCGATGTGAAATGTGCGCATATCGGTAGATTATATTCAAATGTACGTATATTCGGATTAAAATAAAATTAGAAGGCATTTTTAATTTGCAAAATCAGTCAGCTGCGCGGGGCCTAGTGTGGTCGCACCGTTTGCACCGCCCTCTGGCCCTGCCCTGGTAGTTTCCATTGACTTAGGGGTCTATTCTGGTACCCC
>BGPR01005062.1:86890-100106 GCA_013235015.1 Araneus ventricosus
CCGGGGGTACCAGAACAGACCCGTTAGCTTTACACCGGAATTACGTAGTACAGGCACTAAAAAGTAAACAAAGCAAAAACTCGTTCATGTACCAATGGACCTTATGCATGTGACGTCACATCCTCCGACACGTGACCTGCCGGAGGCAGCCATTGGTCAGTCTTAAACAGTTGACTCAGAACTGCTTTTATTTCTGAGTCGCTTATAGGCCGATCGTTTTGTTTATTCCTCCGCAGCTGTGTTCCTATACTCTCGAACCCAAACGGTGCATAAGGTCCATTTTCTGCTTATCGACGGAGGTAATCATGCATTAGGAAAAGGACCTCAATGCATATTTACGCATCCTACTATTGTTTAGATTGATATCGCTTTTCATTGGCTCTCGGCGTCACGTGACTTCGCTTGCTTCTGAATGATGTCATAGGAGCGCTCTTAGTTTGGATTTCGATTTTTGTCTTATCTTCGATTTTTGATTATCTATGACAAGAGCTTTACTCGTCATCAAGTTCAGTGTTCAAATCCAAATGATCCGATTTGAAGTTTTATTAAGAATGCAAGATCTGTGATATGAATTATCGCTATAATAAACATTCTGAACGAAAGAAGACAAACATCAGCATAGATTAGACATGCCAATTTCCTTATTACAGTTGGTTTCTGACGTTCCTTTCTATCTCCAAATCAGAATTTATGAGACACGAGTCTGTTAAATAACTTCGTTTTCCGCAAAACTATGATTAATTGTAGGTTCTCATCATAAAACATGCGATAAAAAATACCACAGTACATGATTTGGACTTTGACTTGTTCAATCTAACGATTTATCCCATAATATTTTGCCCGAAAAGAGCCCGCAAAAATTTTGTTAATACCCTCTACACTTCAATGTTTCAACATCTGAAAATCAAACCATTAAAAGTGTTTGATTTCTTTGTATATGTATCAAGTTTGGTTTGTTTCCAATCCAAATTTCATCTAGCATTTCCTTTGTCATTGCTCATTGTTCGCGGTGGTTTGCACAGCTTTAACTCTCCGTTAGTCGTAATATCTAATAGATACGCATATAATCTACATTCATAAGCTGCTTTTAACCCATTCCAAGTTGCATTTTTCTAACAGTATTTTCAATTACATTCGCATTAGGACTAATTCTGTACCTGAGAGGAAAACTATCTTAAGTCCAATGGACCTTATGCACCGTTTGGGTTCGAGAGTATAAAAAAAACAGCTGTGGAGGAATA
Source organism: Araneus ventricosus (assembly GCA_013235015.1). Lineage (NCBI taxonomy): Eukaryota > Metazoa > Arthropoda > Arachnida > Araneae > Araneidae > Araneus > Araneus ventricosus. Next base: position 88,132 of record BGPR01005062.1, read on the forward strand.
AACAAAACGATCGGCTTATAAGCGACTCAGAAATAAAAGCAGTTCCGAGTCAGCTGTTTAAGACTGACCAATGGCTGCCTCCGGCAGGTCACGTGTCGGAGGATGTGACGTCACATGCATAAGATCCATTGTGATGCTTTTAGGGGATTTGCATTATCCCCATGGTATCTTTGCGGATGCATATTTACGGATCCTACATAGTAGGGAATGAGGTCGATTCGTATTGGCTCTTAAAGTCACGTGACTTGGCTTGCTTCTAAATGATGTCATAGCGCTGCGCTTCTGTAGTATTTTGTCTTCTTCTATTCGCATTATGGAAAATTCAAAACTACCTTCTAATTATGATTATTTGGATGCTTCTCGAGAGAATTATGAATATATTTTTAGCGTGAAATAAATACAGAACGAAACTTCAGCATTAGTAAGCACCGTTTAGTTTCACGACGCCATTTAGAAGTAAGCCAAGTCACGTGACGCTGAGAGCCAATTAGAAGCGACTTCATTCCCTACTATGTAGGATCCGTAAATATGTTCTTTTAGATGGGCAAAGGGTAGTAGCTGTATGTGGAAAAGAACAAAAGATAACCGCTCTCAAAAATAAACTTCCCATTGCTATACATTATGCTCTGGAACTTCTTTCGGCTCTTCTGTAAATTGTTAGAACTGTTACGATAGTTCATCTCTGGCGTACAGAATTATTATAGTTATAAAAGAAGAATTACCAAAAACCGGATGAACGTGTCATAGAATAGATTTTGTATTTGCTGCTTTTAACCCATTCCAAGTTGAATTTTTCTCACAGAATTTTCATTTACATTCGCATTAGGACTAATTCTGCACCTGAGGGGTAAACTATCTTGAGTCCAATTTTGATGTTTTTATCGTATTTGCATTATCGCCATGGTATCTTTGGGTAGGCATAGTGTCGTAGCTGCATATGGAAAAGCACAAAAGATAACCGCTCTCAAAAATAAACTTCCCATTGCTATACATTTTGCTCTGGAACTTCTGTTGGCTCTCCTTGTAAAATGATAGGACATGGACGGTAAAATGATCTGGACATAGTATTTTTCCGACTCCTTATTGTATTTGAATTTAAAAAGTGACACAAGCATATCAATGTTTTGTCAACAAGGTCAGTGGCGCAGCGTGGGTACGTGGCGCTTAGGGAATATTGTGATAATGACATTTTGTCTCGCCCTCCTGCCGGTGGATGGCGCTGCAAGGACCTTTGACTTTCCGGAGACGAACGAGAGACAAAGTGACTTGAGACTTCGTGCGAGAAGATGCCTTTCCCTCTCACAGGGACGGACAAAATTCGACATGCGTAGAGAGTTGAATATTGTAACTTAAATGTAATGTAAGCTTAGTTAATCTAGAATAATTCTATGTGGTAGATGTGTGAACAATAAATTTACTTTAATTCAACTATGGCCCAACTTTGTTTTAATCTCCGATTTCACTTCCTGTAAGCTAGCCGGATAATTACGGATAAAATATGAGTTTGTTTACCCCAGTCGTCATTTGCTTAGCAAGCGTAAATGACCCTCGGGGTCTGGAATTATTTTTACGCCCCCTAATCATAGTTTGCTTCAAAAACTGGCATACATGCAGTAATATTTTGTCTCCATGGCGGACCTAAAATTGGCATCTGCGGCATCTATACTTCCCTTACTCCCCGGTCGCTACGCCGGTGATTAGGATCATTCAAAAATTTGTGAAATTTAAACGACACATCGCGTAGTCGCTAAACTAACGTCACTGGATATTTGAGAGCATATTAAAAGCTGCGAAATAAAAACGGAAGTTAAGTCAATGCTACGAAATAACAGCGGGAGTAAGAAATCAACATTGAAGTCAATGACTAAAGAAAGCAATATTTTCTTATAACTTTAACAGCGGTAAAAACACGTGAATAAAGGATTTGACGAAACAATAAATTTGATTTTATAACAATAGAAAAACAATGTTGCAAATCGCGGTTTAAAATGAATTTTGAAAAAATGTTATTGAGAGAAAAAATTGTACAACAATTAAATTGGTATCATTAACCCTTTGCGGACAGGTAACTTTAGAACACCCAGATAAGGTTGGCGCACTTTATACGCCATCCCATTTTTTCCAACTCTATGATTATTTAATTACATAAAACTTTATTTTTTTATAGTGTAATGAGATTAGGGGTTTGAATGGATGGATGAATAATATATACATTTGTGCCCGAATGTTAGCCGTTGTCCTCTTCGTTGACTGGATTTCCTACACTTCAATCTCGAAATCGGTGAACAGTGGCGCACATTATACACCGTACCTGTCCGCAAAGGGTGAAAAAGATATTTTGTTCTTTAAAGTGATGCGAAAGTAATTTTCTTACGATAAGTATTTAAGTAAGTATAAGTAAGAAGTTATTCGTGAAAAACGTCTAAAAATAACAAATTAAGCTATTTTATTTTATTAAATAAATAAAAATCAAATTTTAAAATAATTTTTACAGCGTTAGCTCTTGTGTTAATACAAAACTGTGTCAAATTCCCAAATTCCGTCGCCGCAAGTCCAACTTTGTGAGCGTGCATAAAGACCAAAATACGAACACACACACTCTTTCCTCTTTTATATATATAGATTACGGAATTGGAATTTTAATCATATATATAATATATACAATTTTTAGTGAATGTTTATTAATTTTCTTGGTCAAATTTTGGTTTAATTCTCCATCTAAATGTTTCTGTAACTCACCATTTTATGGTTTTATTTTGGAGTCTTATACTTTTGATAACGTTTTTATTTTTTGATATTCATAGCGGCTTAATTTCTATTTAATATTGTTTTCAGAAACTCACGCTTTTACGACTTTGTTTTGACATCCTTATTTTTGATAATATATTATTTTCTACATTCCGGTACACTAATAAAAGTATTTAACTTTATTTTCTATTTAATATATTTCAAAATCCATTATAATAATAGATATTCAAACACTCTCACTTTTTCCCTAAATTCTTCACCCGGTGTCTTAAATGTTCACAAAATAAAAAATTAAGGTTGAAACGAAGAAAATCGAGGGATATAGGGATATTATTGATATGAAACCAATGCTCAGAGTTTCCTTTCTTTCCCGAGTTTTTACACGATTTTGTTGTTCTCCATTCATGTTTCAAGTGTTTATGTATTTGAGTCAATTAATTTGACTCTTCTAAATTTTGAATTTACAAGAAAATTCCAAAAGTGTGAAAAGAAACAATAATAAAAAAGTAAAAACCACATTTTTATTCAAAACAAACCAATTATGTGAAGATATTTCATAAAAATACAATGCAATATAACAGTGCTTTCAATTGCAAAAATGTATTAAAAATTGTCAGATTTTTCCGCTTAAAATCGAATAAATATGTTAGACGGAAATTCATGGATTGCGATTGGCATGAATAAAGTCTCGTGGCCGAAAGAATATCTAAAAAAAAAAAGTTTGAGATAACTTGGGAAAATACAAATTATCCTAGTCGTATAATATTAAAAGTCCTCTTCACTGTCGTTTTCTACATCACTGTCCTGATGATCTTCGTTATTGAACGTTGGCATTATTACCCACCTTTGAACAGTCGGTTCAATGTTAGGCTCACGTCGTAGCTGTAAAGAAATGAAATTTCATTAAGTCACGTTTTTAAATTTCTATGAGTGAAAGTGTTAATATGCATTGTTCATTTATTTATATACGGGGATGGATCCAAAAAGTGAATAAACACATTTTTTATTACCTCTTGTTAACATTTAACAGAAAATACAGAAAGGTAATTAAGAGTCATACTTGCCAATCACTTTTCCACATAATCACGAAATCTATTTAGGCATTTATCTGAACGCAGGACGAACTTGATTTCTGCCCAGCCGGGTTAAACACCTGTCCATCGAGCCAGTTCTCGACAACCGTTTCCACACCACTCTCTGAAGAGAACCTTGTTCCAGATAAGTGTTCCTTCAATATCGGAAAAAGGAAATAATCATTGCGCCATCGTGAAATTATCCGACACAAACGCCCTGCCATGTTGAGTGATGGTGTCATCCTCCTGCATGACAATACCCATACTGCCCTCAAAACTCAAGAATTGCTGCGAAAGTTTAAGTGGGAAGTGTGGGGCCACCCTTGTTCCAAGGTTATCTTCAGAGAGTGATGCGAAAACAGCTGTCGAGAACTTACTCGGTGAACAGGACGTGATTTCTGCCAAGCTGGGTTAAACAGGTTGGTTCTGGTTAAGCAAGTTGGTTCACATCACTCTCTGAAGAGAACCTTGTTCTATATAAGTGTTTGGAACAGGGGTGGCTCCAGACTTCCCACTTGAACCTTCGCAGCAATTCTTCAGTTTTGGGAGCATTATGGGTATTGTCATGCAAGAAGGCGACACCATCACTCAAAATGGCAGGGCGTTTGCGTCGGATAACTTCACGATAACCCAATGATTATTTCCTTTTTTCTAAATTGAAGGAACACTTATCTGGAACAAGGTTCTCTTCAGAGAGTGACGTGAAAACAGGTGTCGAGAACTGGCTTAATGGATAGGACGCGATTTCTGCCAATCCGGGTTAAACAAGTTGGTTCACAACACTCTCTGAAGATATCCTTGCTCCATATAAGTGTTTGGAACAGGGGTGGCTCCAGACTTACCACTTGAACTTTCGCAGCAATTCTTTAGTTTTGGGAGCATTATGGTTATTGTCATGCAAGAATGTGACACCATCACTCAACACGCCAGGGCGTAACTTAAAGACGACCCAATGATTATTTCCTTTTTCCGATATTGAAGGAACACTTATCTGGAACAAGATTCTCTTCAGAGAGTGATGTCAAAATAGTTGTCGAGAAAGTGGCTCAATGGACAGGACGCGATTTCTGCCAAGCCGGGTTAAACAAGTTGGTCCCGCGTTCAGATAAATTCGTGAATATATTTGGTGATTATGCGAAAAAGTGAAGGGAAAGCATGCCTCGTAACTCCATTTTGTATTTTCTGTCTAATGTTAATATACGATTTTTTTTTTATTACCCTTATAACTTTTTTTTGGATGCATCCTCGTTTTTATCGACAGATGGGCACCACCCCGTTGATGGATTTGATCGGGAGTTTGAAATATATATACATCTCTGATGATAAAACTATGTACCAAAATTTATCTACCTTTTTATCCATCTCTTTGAGTTTCTGAATCAGAAACTCAGAGATGAGATGATTGAGTTTCTGAATCGCGCTGTGTTCAGAAGCATATGAAAAGGCAGACTTAATCCGTCAGATTTCGTCTACAATTTGTGAAAATCTACAAATTTGGAGTGAAGACCACCTGTTAAATTTCACTATTCTAGCAGAATGCGCTTTTAAATTGCGTCCACAGGCAGGCCTAATTCTAGAATTGTGTTTTTCGGTCTCAGGGAGGTATGAAACGTGGAGATTCGTCAAAATCTCGAGTTCGAATTTTTTGATAATTACAATACTTCCTCTCCTTGTTATACTTCGTAAACCAGAAAGTAAAAAAAATTCCGTTGGCAAGCCGGAAGGGAAAGGTAGAATAGTTTTGTCTGAAGTATATGGAGAAAAGAACATTTCGCAGACTATTTTCATTAGCCTTAGAGCAGCAAGTATGAAAGAGGGCAAAAGAGACTGGAAATGAGGAGAGATTTCCAACAAGAGGCAATGTGCCCAGGTTAAAAGGCAGTTTAACCTTCTAGGGGGCTCTTGCGCAAATTTTACGACATATCGTGCATCGTATTACATAAATATATCTTACTGTTTTACAAAAATAAATACAGCTTTTATTTATGTTATCTGTATTTATCAGCTTAATAGAAAACAAAGATTTTATAAATAAGAATTGCACTTAAATTTATAAAAGAACGATATAAATATGCAATACGATGCACAATGCAAGCATCTCTTGCATACGCGTGCCCGCTGGAAGTTTAAGTTAAGGCGGGAGGCATAAAAACCAATCCCACTATAGGCGCCTATGGGAATGTCTTTTACCACGCCAAGTTGATCATTGTGCCCGCTAGGGTTTCCTTGTTTACTTTGATTGGCGCAAAACCGAGATTTTTCTCCTACGCGTTTTGAAAACCTTCCATCTTCATTTACAATTAACAACTAATAACAAATTATTTTCAACTTTAAGACACTCAAGAAGGAATTCATTCCACTTTAAGTCGCCCACATTACACAAAAAACCTACAAAGAAATGTTTACATCCTTATAACAGATTGCATCTCTCGGTCGTCGTCGAAATAGAAAAACTTTACAAAGCATTTCTCGCCAAAAAGGCGAGATATCGCCAAATATTGGGATCGAAAACACTCTCCATAGGCGTCTATAGTGGGATTGGTTTTTATGCAGGCGGGAGAGGGATCATCACTTTTCAGCTTATAACTTCCAAGAAATTGCAGCTATCGAAAAATTTTAAGTTCAAAAATTGTTCGTCATGATAGGTAATAATTTGCCTCATTTGAATATTTTCTCTTCAATCGTAAGGGAATTATTGGGAACGAAAATTTCTAGCTTCCACCATTACCACTCCCTTTGAGATGGATAGCCCATCTACAGACTATGCTGAGGCTGCTTACAACATATCCCTCGCCGGTTAAAATCCAATCAAAATTTCTGTAGTTATCGTGTTCACAAGATAACATGGGCAACGCGTTTATACAAATCAACTGTTAAACAAGGGGTGGTTTCGGGTTCAAGGGGTCATGCAGGGCCAGACGAACACTCCGTCAGTCCGTGCCCCGGCACGGAGTAAAAAAAAGCCAAGGGGTGCAAAATTCCCAAAACAAAATGAGAAAAAAAATCGCAACGGAGTTTCTGAATTAGAAAAGTTCCTGGAAAAATTCTAAAAACAATAAAACAATCTAATTTTATGTACCATCGAGCACAAAACTTTCAAGACACTACTCCAGTAATCTATATATATGAAAGGAAATGTCTGAATTTTGCTCCAAAATTGAGCATTGGTCGAAGAATTTTACCTCACTCTTCCAATAAGTGTTGCATCAGGGAACATAGTTTTTCCAAACCAAAAATAATCAAGACCTATTTGCGAACAGCAACATCTCAAACAAGATTGTCAGACCTCGCTATATCAAGAATTGAGCATGAACCAAGAAGCAATTTAGACGTTTCGCAGAGAATTTTATGAACTAAAAGTTCGTAAAAAAAAATTCGTCTTAAATCATACTCCTGTTAACCATTTTTTACATTATTTTAAGTGAAAAATTATTATAAGTATTTGTGTCAATTGCCGAGTTACACTGCATTTTGGACGTTCGTTAAAAATTGTAAAAAAGAGCATGCATCTTTTTCTTAGAATGTTTACATTGTAGTTCCATAGGGGCGCAATTTTTTACATTTGCACGGAGCGGTTCAAAGGTTAAATCCGACCCTGGCGACATGATCGGTGAAGATCTGCAGAAATTTTCCGGAAGTGGCATCATGAGAACAAGTTGCAATGGGTAGACTATCTATAAGGTAACAACCTAAAATAGGTCAGGTCAGGTCAGGTTATATTAACGTCCCGTTTTGAAGCAACACGAGGGCTATTTAGGGACGGACCTCGTAATTTTGAACCGCGGTCAGATGACGAGGACGACACCTGAGCTGGCACCCCCCTCTCCAAACTTCCGCGCCACACCAACGGGAGGACGTTTGGCCACTACGTATGATTTAGCGTGCAACAGGCCCCATACACGGCGGATCTTCGGTGGAATCGGGTTTCGAACCTGCGACCCTCCGGCCCCGAGGTCGAGACCTTACCACTAGGCCACCGCGGCCCTCCAACCTAAAATAGGAGCAAACCAGCGTGAGTGGTCTCCCCTAAACTTTCTCGTATACTTCCCAAAAAGGTGTCATTCCCTCTAACTAGGATTGTCATACGTCCCGTATACCATTTGTCCCGTTTGCTTCCTAAACTCCGAGTCATTATAATTTTAAAATGACCTGCGCCCATTTTTCGATTATGCCCAAAAGGAAAATAATCAAAAAAAGTAAAATCTGCTTTAAAGTGTGACTGGATTAGCTTCTCATCTTTTTTTATTATTCTACGCGTTCATTTTATTAAATTGCTTAAACTTTATTTTAATCTCAAAAAAAAAAAAATCAATAAACTATTACGTACCAACTGTTTTCATATTTTATTTATTTAGCACCTAAACGCCCCCGTATCAATGCTTGGCAAATATGGCAACCTTATCTCTACGCGCGTATTCGAACCTACTAAAACCCAGTATGCAATAGTTTTCTTTTAGAGCGCGCCAAGGTCACACTCGTCAAGACGGAAATAGCCTCGCGTCAAACACCGAGCGCCAAATACGTGCGGTCCTGCGTTCGCGGACGGATTTTCTCCAAAATTTGAAAGAAGCATACAAATTATGCGTCAAGTTCACATACAAAATTTCATCCCTGTATCTCTAATAGTTTTCGAGTTATCGTGTTCACAGACAGACATAATTCCAAAATTGTGTTTCTCTGACTCAGGGAGGTCTAAAACGTGGAGATTCGTCAAAATCTCGAGTTCGAATTTTTTGACGATTACTTTCTCTTTGTATATTTCGTATACGAGAAAGTAAGAAGGACGCCATATATAAAGTGCAATCCTACTCGTACAGAACGAAGGTTCAAGCGGTATCAGATAGCTGTAAACCTTACTCCAATCAGCGGGAGTGGTCTCCCCTAAACTTTCTCGTATACTCCTAACACATGTAGAGAAAACTAGAATAATAAAAGACGTCAAATAAACTTCCGTCGCAAGTAAACCAAAGTTGGAACCACGCGTGGTTTGAAGGATCAAAACAAATTCAAATCCCCTGCGCATTCTTTTGCGCAACAGGACCTGGCGAGACTCCCTAAATGTTTGCTTCCTTACAAAATCGCGCCAGAATTGGTTTTTGGCAAACTGCCAAGTTTCGGAGTCCCTTCTTCTTTGCACATGTCATCAGTAGGCATGCGCAGGCAGTTCGTTTCAAAACTGAACAAGTATGCGATTATACAGACCGACAGACAGTCAACCCTTCAACGGATTTGGCCCAAAATTTTATACGGACCTACATTCATGACGATAAAACTGTACCAAATTTTATCCCTCTAGCTATTCAAGTTTTTGAGTTATAGCGTTCGCATAACCGCGGACGTACAGATTGACAGACTTCCCGTTGACAGATTTTGTCCAACATTTGATAGAAACCTACAAATTATGTTTAAAGACCACATACAAAATTTCATCCCCGTAGCTCTAATACTTTTCGAGTTATCGTGTTCACAGACAGACATAATTCCCAAATTGTGTTTTTCGGACTCAGGGAGGTCTAAAACGTGGAGATTCGTCAAAATCTCGAGTTCGAATTTTTTGACGATTACAATACTTTCTCTTTGTATACTTCGTATACGAGAAAGTAAAAAGGTTACACACCATAATAAAAAGTAAATAACGTAAAAAGTGAATAGAGGAAAGGAAAGAGAGTAATGAATATCGTCTTTGAATAAGTTGCGTTTGTTAAGAAATCTATTTTCGTTAATTATTCGAAGCCAATACTTACGAAAATAAGAGCGAAGAGAACGCCAGCTAAAAATGCGATTCCCAAGGTAAAGTAGGAAGAGTCAATTGCCATCAGATACTTGTAACCTTTCTTCACAAGTCCAAAATGGGCAACAAGAATTATCAGAGTAGATATGGTCGAAGTTGCAAACAATGCAGTTAAAGCATCGAGAATTATGCCTCCCTGAAAAAGAAAATTATTTCTAAATTTGGATTTGATGATTGGCATTTTATTTAAAAGCTAGTGAAACTCTTGAATGTTTAGTTTCTTTACAATACACATTAACGCGATTGCTGAAACCACATTAGACATTTTTTTCCAAAGTTGCTTTTATACTTTTTTCGTATTCCAAAAGGGGTATTCGCATAAGGAGTGGAGAAATGCCAAGAGTGAATGAAAGTCCCAATATATCCTCCCCTATAAAAACCCCTTCCCCATAAAATCTACCAGGTTAAAAAAAATCAATGGTCGATTTTTAAGAAAATCGGTTTTTTTTGTAAAAAAAACCCCTCAGCATTGATATTGAGTTATATGGTTCTGCAATCAGCAATTCCGTTAGATCAGAGCTTCCCAACCTGTGGAACTCGTACCCCTGGGGTACGCGAAGCAATAGTTGGGGCTCCGTGAGTTCAAAGTCGGTACGACGAACACAAGAAAACAAAGTATTAAAAGCTACAGAATTTTGTTTCTTGTGGTAAAAGTATTTTCGACTTATGCATATATTAAGAATAAATATCGTAATAAGCTTGGCACAGCTCCAGACACGAGATTATCCGTCTTCATTTGAACACAGTTTTAGAAAACTAAGCTCCACGAGACAAGCTCAAGGATTGCATTGAAGTTGTAGCGCACCGTGCTGGGCCATCTTATTCTGTGACGTAGACAAGTCAGTATCTACTTCCGGGCAATGGGAATTCCTTTTGTCTAGTGGTTAAGATACGCGATTCTGGACCCAAAATGTCGCCGGTTCAAAAGCTAGTGCCTGCCAAAGTGGTGACTAACTAACGAAGAACACACAACAGCTACTTTTAGTCCCACAAATAGATGGCAATACCACAAATCACATTAATTCCATCTTCTGCTACATCCGACAGATGGCAGCACGGCAACTCCTACAGCCAAAGCAGCTCTCCCATTTCAAAGTCTATGACAGATTTCGTAGCACAAAGCCTACACGTGCCAGCGCACAAACAACGGGGGCAGCAATCTGCGCATATCCACGCAGCAGACGGTAGTACAATTATCGCTTCCTTGATATTCAGATACTATCAAGCAAGCTGGGGGTTGCTACAGTAGTGCACCGTTCTGCGCCATCTTATTCTGTGACGTATATAAGTCGGTATCAACCTTCTGCCAATGAGAATTCCTTTTGTATAGTGGTTAAGATGCGAGACTCTGGACTCGAGGGTCTTCGGTTCAAAAGCTAGTGCCTGATAAAGTGGAATAGAACTGGATATCGGGTGGAGAATCGCTCTTGGTTCCAAACTCGTTGGTGTTGATGGTGGCTCCGAATTCGGTCTGGTCAGCTAAGTAGTCGACCTGCTCCAGACATGATATTATCTTGTCTTAGTTTGAATGCAATTTTATAAAACTCAGCTCTATGAGACGTGCTCAAGGATCGCATTGCAGTTTTCTTCCACTTGAATAGCCGATTACTACGAAGTGTAATTGTTATCTATTCTTAAGTTAATGTGAAAATATTCGAATACTGGTTTCATTTTTTGGCATTGAACTATTACTGTAGGAATGGAATAAAATGCAAAATCAAAAATAAGTCCTCCAAATGCTATTAATTCGAATCGCTTGACTCTTAAGCTTACATAAACCCTTAAAATTATTGACAAAATCTTTGCATAGGCGGATGATTGGGGGAGGGGATATGCGAAAATAAAAAACCTAATCAAAACTAATCAAGGGGTACGCGAGGGAAAAAAGCTTGGGAACCCCCGATTTAGATTATACCTACTGTATTGGTTTAGCTTTAGTTATGTTAACATCCCATTTTGAAGCAACACGAGAGCTTTTTTGGGACGGACCTCGTAATTCCAACAGTGATCAGATGACAAGGTGGGAACCCCATCTGAACTGCGGTCAGATGACGAGAACGACACCTTAGCAGGTAAACCCGGCTCCAAACTTCCGCACCACACCAACGGGAGGATGCTTGACCCCTACGTATGATTAAGCGTTCAACAGGCCCAAATACATGGCGAATATTCAGCAGAATCGGGTTGCGAACTTGGAACCCTCCGGCTCGGAAGCCGAGACCTCACCACTAATCCTCCTCCTGTTTTTGAAATACGTTTTGTATTTTGCCGAGAGTCTACGGATCATTGAAATATTTACGAGTTCCAAGCTTTATGTTCGTATCGAATTATATTATCAATGAATGAATTAAATTAATTTTATA
>BGPR01005063.1:3609-17756 GCA_013235015.1 Araneus ventricosus
TGAAGATTTTAGAATAGCCTCTAGGACACACAGTGTCTTCATTATAGTGAGTGAAGCGAGCTAGGTTTGCGTAGCAAACCTGGGAGGATTGCAACGCAATCCTCCTGGGGGTTGGCGAGCTTTAGCGAGCAGGGGGCAGAGCCCCCTAGTTTCTTTTAAATTCATAAAAATTATAATGAAATAAATCCGGAATAATAATTTCTTAAATAATATTTTTTCAATTATTTTTAGCTCACTCTGAACGTACATGGAGATAAATGATAAAAAAGGAATAAAAATTTTATGCTTTACATTTCAAAATATTGTCTTTTTGTTAAAGACAGTGAAAAATATGGTCAAAGTGAAAACGTAAAGAATAACATTAACTAAATTTAATGTTTGAGTGACCTTATCATATTTTAATAATCTTATTAAGACTCTGAAAAAATATCTGCAGCTTAACTGTCTTAAGTTTGTCAATGAAAATGTATATTTCTTGCTTAAAATGAAAGAACACAAAGCCATGCCATTTCTAAGAAAATATTAATGCTTGCTTCAGAGATACTATACTTATGTATTAGTTCCTTGCATCATTTCAGTTTTGCTAATATGCTATTAAGGATTCTTCTATAAGTTATCAAATCTAAACGCTGAAATTGCAATGCTTTTGTTAAATCTTAGGCCAATTGCGAGTTGATTTTTAATAAAGGCTACGAGACAAGAATCCACTAATATGTGTTACAAACATTTGATTTATCCTGACACGCTAATAACAAGTTTGAAGATAGTTCTTACAGTAATAATTGCAGTCTCAGACTGTGAATTATTTCCAAATTCCACCGTCACATACTAGATAATGAGTTTTATCACAGTATCTTATGTGTGTGATGTAATTTGTAAAGTATAATTTTTTTTAAATAAAATTATCATTTATCCACACGTTTTTATTTTATTCTAAACTTTAATAGAGAATAATGAAACAGTAAACAAAAAATATATTTTCCAAGTTGTTTGACATATTTGAATAAGATATATAATTTGATTTTAATTTTGTTCTATTTTTATTAAAGAGTAAGGTGTCAGTTTCAAGCTTTGTATATATCCTTTATATTTGGTATGACAAGGCCCCTCCCCCCAATCTTTTTTAATACCACACCCAAAACGTCCAAAGCATCAATGAAGTGCTAAATGGCACCTGAGTAATTTGAAAAAGGTGTTAGATTTTCCTTTTTATTCCTTCGATTTTGTCAAGTCTGCAAAAAATTGACTGCAGATGAAAATTAAATAATTTTTGACTTCCTACATTAGGCCTTTTTCTTAAAATTGATAGAAAAATAAGGTAGATTAGTTTTTCTTTGTGAAAGAAAAATTTATTGTCGCATAAATCAACGAAAAAAAAAGAAGTTCTGATGCAACTAGTTGTTTTGACTAGGTATTAGAAAACGTATTTCAGTCAAATACATTATCATAAAGTCGGGGGCTTGCCTAAGAAAAGAATACCTAAACAGGTGGTTATCAAAATGAAACCATTGCCCCTGAAACTTTAATGTGCCATTAATTTTAAAAGTTTATAAATAAAGAATTAAATTGAATTTTGAAAATTCCCGACGGCATGCTCTAGGACCAGAACTAAAGTATCAAAGTTTCAAAATTTTTAAACTATTGAATTAATTTTCTGTATATTATAATAGAAGATAATATCTTGCGTGCTAATTAAAGGTATATGAATAAGTTATTTCTTCTACCATTTAAGTGCATTGATTTTCTGAAATTAATCTTTAGTTTTAGAATTATTAAATCGTGCTTTTAACAAGCATATATAACAAGTTTCTGCATGAAATTTTTGTAGTACTGTTTGACACAGGACTCCTACAAGTTTTTAAAGGCAGTGAACTTTTGGGAGCCTGTCTTAAAATTGTTTCTGCTTTACGAGTTTTTCTTTTCACCTGTAAACAGCTCATTTTTCATTGCTTTTATACTTTTCGCATGTATTTTATACATTGTCTGTAATCTTTTTTTGTTCAATAAAGTTTCTACGCACACCCATCCAAATGTAAACTGGAGAATTTTATCTCTGGAGTCAGGGGTGTGTCGTAGTGTAAAATAAAGTATTGTTTTATTTAAAACATTATTGATTGGATAAGAAGGTTATTTCTAATCCTTCATATGTTTTAACTATTGTAGGCTATTTTAGAATATAGATTACTAGCTGATAACCATGACTTCGTTCACTATTGGTACCTTATTGCTCAGGTTAAAAACGCTTTCCCGTCTTATCGTTTTAATGTAGAAAAATATTTCTTCTATTTAAAATATTATAATTAACTATATTCTGCAAGGATTTACAAACGAATAATCACGACAATTTATACATCCATAATTGTAGATTTAATTAACTTAGTAGACAGAGAATCCAGAATAAAATATCCAGATTTATTGTTCGAGCTAAGAGGAGTTTGAGAACCAGAACTTGCGAAAAAGAAAGGAGAAAGATATTATTCCGGCTCATCAGCATCTTGACATGAATTAAATGCCAAAAATTAGAAAATATTTGGAAAAGAACAGAGAAGAAATCCATCCACTTAAGAGCAATAAAAGCATTGTTAGGATTGTGTTAGAAAACATTTTCAAAAATTAATTAAAATTAGATAGTATGTTACATGGAAATGAAATTGGTATCATTGAAAGCTAATTTTAGAAACTTTAAGATGTTAAAATGGATTCTGTGCAATAATATGCTCAAAAGTTATTGCGGAAAAACGATACAATTTAAGGTAATTTTTAATTAGTTTTAGTTAAAATTCCTTAAAATACTTTCTTAGTGATCACCAAGAAGCAACCACCGCCAAATTTCAAGTTTCTAGTTCCAGTGGTTTTTGAGATTTGGTGATGAATCAGTGAGTGACTTTCTCGTTTATTCATATAAAATTATGAGACTTTTGATACAATAAGTGTTCATGTGCATAAAAAACAGATTGAACAGCGAGTTAAGCGTTCTTTATATTTGTTATCGTTTCGGAATCCGAAAAATTAAAGAGAACTAAAAATATTCAATTTTCCCTAAGTAAAACAAGTGAAAAAGTAAAGATTTTTCAAGAGAGAAGGAAAGATTAATAACATAGAAGTTCTAAGACAGAGAAAAACGGCTAATAATTTAAATAGAATTAATTATATGTGTATCATATAGGAAGAAGGAAACGAATTTTTATCGAAAAAAAACAAGAAAAAAATGGGAGCTGAAAATAGGAATGTCAGAAGAAACCGCTAAAAATATAGAAAATAGATGAAAATACCAAGCTTGTCTATGCGCTGCACGAGTCCACAGACAAAGCGAAATGGGAAAAGAAAACCCTAAACCCTTTATTCAGGCTGGGGGGGGGGAAACCACGAAACAGGAGTTTGAAAACACACAAAAATATGCACACAGAAAACAATATGCACCTACACAGAAACGAAATAATAATAATTAAAAAATGAAATAAAAAACGGAGTTTCACATAAAATTTACGTCGATGAGAAAAAGTCTGAACTCTTCCCTGGTGAGACGGTTCGGAAGTACAAGAAAAAGACAGAACAATACACAGATGAAGAAACTGAAATTTACATAAACACACATTCACAAGTAAAAAAAGTGAAATGAACTAAAAGTCAAGATTAAAAAGAGAGGAATCACAAAATACACTTATTAAAACAAATAAAAAATTCAATCTCTCCAAAAATTTAAGTGCTTAGTACTTCCTCTTCTCCCCCTCACCCCTTCCCTTTTATAAAAATCTTTCACCCAGTTTCCACATTTTACTCTATGATTAAGGGAAAAAAAGAAAAGAAAAGAACCTTATCCATGGGGAGCTGGGGACAAAGTATGGAACAAAAACAAAGCAAAGCAAAAAACATGAAATTAAAAAAGGAGATATGCAGAGAAAAAATCACGAAAAGAGCTGTTCTGTCTAGGGACCACAGGTTATTTGATTCTATTGGTGTAAAATGCCCCGTATTATTAGGACCTAAATTGTTGCTTCAAAATATTTGGAAAATGAAGATAACGTGGAAAGATGAAGTTGATGAAACTACAAGAAACGAGTTTTTGAAGTTTGTAAAAAATATTGCGTACATTGAGAACATATAATTCCCCAGGTATTTTGGTGCTTAAAATGTTGAACACCGGTCTTTACATTTTTTCTGTGATGCTAGAAAATGCGATTATGTAGCTACTGCTTTTCTTGGAATTGTAACAACAAATAGTGATAAAGTTTATTTCCTACAGAAATTGAATCTCTCCTACAGGAAAGGGAGAAATCACCATAGCACGACTTCAACTACTAGCTGCTATTTTTCGACTGATATTTTTGAGCAGTCAAGAATAAATTTTGGACGTATAATAAACTATTGAAGAGAAGCCAGGTGGTAAAAGTAATTTCTGATTTAATTTAAAATTAGCATTTTGACCTGAGTTGTCAATGTAATGAGTAGCTGGCACGTGTATGATAGGCACTTTATTTTTGCCGATCTCTACAAAGTTTTCTTTTAAAATGATAACAGCTTTTCTAGCTTTCAAAAAAATCCATGCCAAGAATTGCGTCCTATTTGGATGCGATTTTGTTTCCAGTCACATAAAAATTTTGTTCAAAAATTAAATCCTCTATTTTAAGACTAATTTGTAATATTCAATAATTTCTATCTCACGTCCGTTTACCGCTCTAACAATTATGTTTGGTGCCAATTGTGGAGCGTTACCTAGTTCTTTTATTTGGTCAAACACTTGTGGTTCGATTAAAGAAACTGTAGCTCCACTATCCAACAAACATTTAAAGTTAATACAAGGTTCCACCTTAATAATTAGTAAGGAAAATTCTGGTCTGAAGATAACCACTCGGGAGACACCTCGCTCGACCCTGCATTTTCTACGAAAGCTGTCTCCCTCTCGTGTTTAAACCCCTCCCGTTATTTCTCTTTGGATTTCTTCTTCCGTTATAATTTGAAAAATATCGATCACTATGATTAACGGGTTCGCCTCTACTATTGTTTGAAAGATTTCTGTCATTGCAGGGGTCAAAATTATTCCTGCCTCTATTTGAAAAATTTCGCTCATTGGAATTGTTCCTGTCTCTAGAAAATGATCTATTTCTCCTTCTATTGTCGTATTCCTTTTTGTCACTTCATGCTCTCACTTTCCCAGCCATCCTCAGTAAAATGTGACAAGCGTATTTCGTTGTTGAGTTTTACAGTTAGCGCTGAAATTATTTATTTGTCCTGAGTCCAAATTTGGTTGGGATCTGAGATTCAGAACCTCTACACTTTGCGATCTGAGACGTTAACTCGTGTAGTAAGTCTCCGTTAACTATATTTGTGCATGCCGATTCTCTATTGCGTGCGGCGTTTCCACAATTTTTTCCTCAATTCTTATCGATTCAATAGCATCATCCAACATGCGCGGATACTTGCTTAATACTTGCCGTTGCAATTCCTGTTTAAAACCAGCACGAAATCTTGCCAATAAAGCGCTATTGTTTGCGTCCCCAATTGCTGGATTATCCCCGCTTGCTTGAATTTGAAGAATATTGTTGCTAATCCCCGAATATGATTCTTAGATTAATGCATTAACTACATGATCATAATCATTTATTTCTTCAACCCTAATGTTTAAAGAAACGAAACTTTCGGCATCATCGCATATTTTAAGTTTTAAAATTGTTAACTAAACAACAGGCAACCAATTGTTTAATTGGCCTACTTCATCGATTTTCTTAATAAAGCATTTTATACTATCGTTTTCCCCTGAAAATCTTGGAATGAACTTAACTAAATTCATGCTAACATTGCGTTCCTGATTTGGCAAATATGAAACAATTGGGTCAATTTGTTGCCTAACCCTATTTCTATTAGCTATAATTAACTGATCATGAAAACACTAACTACTTATGAATACATAAATCTATTATTATCATACAAAATAACAAATATACACTATACGAACCAAAGCAGTCAATTCTGCAAACCATACAAGTGCACATAAAGTCCAAACTGATTTCAAAAATAAACAAAATTAATTTCTGGAAAATACTAATTAAATACGGTGTAAAAGTACTATTACCAAAATTCACACGCTTGATTTTTGAGCCATCTTTAATTTTAGCTGCGATGCAAGCAGATTGGATTGGCTTTCAATAGTAATTGCGTTAAGCTTAACACTAAACCTAGCCGCGTGGAGTCATTTGTCACGGTACAATTTAAGCGGTGAGATCTTAACATTAGACAACTTCTCTTGTCTTACATTAGATAATTTATTTAACGACCTCACCTTAATAGTGATCGTATAGTTACATTTGTTTTTCCTACAAATAAAACGCAATGTTTTTTTCCTGCATTTAGCTATTACATGTCCTTTGAGTAAGCATATTATAACAACGACTGTTTTGAACAGCCTTTTGCCTTTCCTCAGATGACATCTTTCTAGCTTTGAAGCAATCACTAGATTCGTGAATTCCAAAACAAAAAATAAATGCATTTGGCTTTTTCTCAGATTTTGCTATTAGAGTAGAAGCAGAAAGGTTTTGTGTAAATTCTCCACGGTTTTTGAAACCAACATGTTTAGTACTCCATGGCTTAGGAGGTTGATATTTTGTAAAACACTTAGTAGCTATAGATACTCGCTCTTCCCCTTCAATTTCAGCGAGTAAAAATAAAAGCAAACCATTTAAATCTATGCGATGTGTCGACTCTTTTTTATCATTTGGCTCACTACTTTTGATCTCTCTATGACCACGATTAATAGCTAGGAATCTCTGCCATGATTTAGTGCATCATCCGGCAATGACGATTAGACTAAAGGATACAGCATCGCGGCATATTTATCCCTAGAAACACCTAGAACTTCTAACGCTCAAAGTTTGGATTCTAAGTTATCGTAGAGTTTTATTAAAGAAAATTTCTACTGAGAATTCTTTAATAACACTAACGAAAGAAGACATCTGACATAGACCTCTATCAGAAGATCTTCTTTACAGAAACGTGATTGTAGTTGTTGTAAAGCTTTGCTATATCTTTAACCACCGGGTTGAATGCTTTTAACCCTCCAAGCACCTAATTATTTTTATCTGTTAGCTTTTAAGTCAGTTAACTTAGCTTTAAAAATGAATGAACCAAACCAATATTTTTGTATTTAATTATGTCTCTGAAATCTTAAGAATACTTCATCCATGATTGTTTAGGAAAATATACATATAAATACGGGCTATCTGCTTATGAACTGAACCTGATAAACGGAAAAAAGACGTCTCCGCCTCTAAGAGGGTTTATTAACTCTTCGGTAGGTGATCCTTTTTCCATTTATTGCAATAAATATGCAAATTTATCATGATCATCCAAATTAGGATCGGTATCGCTCTTTTTAAACTGTCCCCAAAATCCCACCCAGTTCTTGATATTCCCGTCAAAAGTTGGGAGTTTAAGCTTAATTTATCAAAGAACAGCAGTTTGAGTAAAGCTTTCATTAACAACAGAACTGATATCTTTTTCTGCTAAAAGAGAAGCCAACTTGGATTCTACTATTCTTTACTTATCAATATAGCCTTCTGATTGATCAATTTCATTATTTATTATCGTTTTATTATTTTCACAGTTTCGATAAGTACCTCTCTATAAGTCTCTTTCACCTCTAACATAGGTTTCTCTTTCTCTTCAATTAACCTTAGCTTCGAAATCCTTATATCTATCTATAAATCAAGCTCACTCTTTTATTTTTATCATTTATAGATTTTATAAACAATTTCCTGAACTGAGATCGTTTGGACTTAAGTACATTCATTATAAACAAACGAAATATCTCTACTTACAGATAAAAATCCTGATTGAGGACGTCAGATGTTTGAAATTATCTCTGATTTATTACTTTAAAAACTAAAATAAACTTTTCATTAAAACTCTAAATAAAGAATCTCCAATTTACCGACTGTAAATGGCCGTTTTTATTATGTGAAAGATACAAAGTTAAAAATTGAGAATAAAATTCTAAAAACATTTTTCTACATTTTTAAAACAACGTTGCCATTCCAGAAACACTCTTTCAAAACATAGATAATATAAATAGACACTCAAATACAAAACATGTATTATAAAGAAAATGGTAACAGTAATCAACCGCTTGAGGTTACTTAAATATTATTTAGAGTTTTTGGTTATCAAAATGCAAATGTAAAATATTGAAGTCATAATATTGTTCAAAATGGGTAAGTTTCCCCTAAAACAAAACTTAAAAATTGTCGAAAGTATACCATAGCGCCATACACGGTCACATGCTTTTTCTATATCAAAGAATATTGAGACAATGTGGTTCCTACTAACAAACGCATTGCGTATTTGGGTCTCCTTAAAATTGAGATTATGAAAAGCAGACCTTCCTCTACGGTAACCACTCTGCATTGGGAGATGCATCCTTGTTTCTCAAAATCGAATATAAGACGAGCATTGGCCATCTGTTCAAGTGTCTTGCATAGACAACGTGTCAGAGCAATTGGCCTTTAGTGCAGGGAGACTGGATGGATCTTTGCCAGGTTTTAAGACTGGAATCTCAATAGATTCATGCCATTGTGAAGTATACTTCTGTTGAATAAAAATTCTATTAAATAAGAATTACAGATTGAAAAGAGAAGCGAAGTTGTAATCAAATGCCGAAGCATATTATATGCGACTCAGTTTGGATCGTGACTGGTATCATGCTCTTGAGACAATGCGGTTTTTGTTCAAACATTTTGAACTCATCTTATATGGAAGGGTACTGCGGCCAGTAAAACGCAAAGACTGTTGTTCCGCTCGATTCTTTATTGCAGCAAAATCAGGGCTATGAGAATCAGTTAAGGAAACTTATACAAATGCGCTCCCAAGAATATTGGCTGCGTCTAATGGAGCGGAATACGTAATTCCTGTATTAAAAACAGGAAAGGAAAATTCGTTATAAATCCTATTAGCAGCCTTGACCCTGTTCCACATATGTTTAAAGCAGAGTGTTTGATTGTTGATATGAAACTGATCCAAGATTCTCTCTGACTTCGACGCGGTATGCGACGAGCAAGTGCTTTGGCTTGTTTAAAAGCGACAAAATTTTCTGTCGTGGGGTACTTTCGAAATCTATTAAACAGTTTTTTTTCCTCTTGCGAGTGCCACGACAAACTTCATTCCATCAAGGTCTACTAAATTTCCTTAGACGTACGGAACACTTGAGAATGGCATTATTTGCGGCGTTTAATAAACAGTAAAAGGCATTTTGTTCTGCTTCCATAATGTCTGCATATACTTGGTGTATTGTCCGACCACAGACTCGGTGATATCTGCCATTTGCGTGAAATTTTACAGTCTGCTAGCTGGAATAGATACCGTGGAGGATATTGAATCCCACCACCACTAACAGCATGGGAGACTATAACAGGAAAGTAACCACTTTTACAGAGATAACTTTCGGCAGTGAGATTCAGCAAAGGCAATAGTTCAGGAAAACAAATGGACAGATGAAGACTGTGGAAGGTACTTGTGGGTTCGAATATATATATTTATAAGTTTTTCTTCTTCCTGACGAGCAGCTCGCCATGATATTTTTCAATTTATTAAATTTTATCTTCTTTTTTGTCCTTTACTTTCTGTATGTTTTTGAATTTTTGTCTTTCGTTTTTTGTTTATATATATATATGTGTGTGTGTGTGTGTGTGTGAAGAAATTAAAAACAACATCAAACGCAAGATAAAAACACAGCAAACAAAAAAGACGGCATACAAACATATGTGCAAGACTACAAAGCACCCAAAACTCCCAGAGAATGGCAATGACATAGCGATAGGAACACATATAACAAAAGAACAAAAAAAAAAACAGAATTTAGCAGTATCAAAAGCATTCTAGAATCAACAAGAAGCGAGCATGATCTAAAAGGAGTGCAACAATCAACCACAGAGTACACCCTCTGAAAACAAGAATTAATAAATGTATAAACTAACACATTTAACCCTCTGAGTGGTTCGGTCTTCTTTCTAAAGCGATTCGAAAAGCAAGCGGCTGCAGAACCTTTATCTATTTTAAAAGTGTCTTCCTCCCAACAGAAGATTTTCCCAATAGCGCAGCAGATCAAGTCTCTTCCCCCCTCTGAACTGTGGACAGTCAGCAACCCCCTTGGAGGGGCGGACTAACCGCAAGAATCCGCTCTATTCAGCTTGGAACCTATTCAAACTAGGTTTTACTGCTTTCGGAGATAACACCTGTCGTGTGACAAAATTACACTTTATGTCTTCGAGAGCCCTCTTTCTGCATATTGCCCGTGTCCATGACAAAAATATACACCGTTAGACTAGACAAATGCCAGACCGTTGGGCCAAAAAATTGAAGGCTATATTACTTATTTTTCATATCGTGAGTTTCTAAAAATATGAACATCATTGAAGTTGCATGAAAATTGATATTCTTTAGATGTCTGTGACTTCAATTTATTTGATGTTTATTAATAGTTGTATTTTAAATATTGTCTGTACTTCATATTATTAGTTGTCTTTTTTATATTCTTGATTTCAATTTATTTTCAGTCTACACGTCAGCATATTAGTCTACGAATGTAAAAATTATTTCCTTAATTTTAAGGTTTAACTACAATGCCATTTATATATATTTTACTAATCTCTCATGGCACTATAAAACTTTTCATATTGTTTCTTGATTTAGTATTCGGCAAAAAGTAAAAAATTTAGAGCCGATCATAAATAGAAACGGAGCTTAACTGTCGTAATCCGTTTTGTATGCATATAAACATTTATTATATAGATAGTCACATAATAATCTATATTCCAAAATAGCCAGTAATAATTAATACACATGAAGGATTATAAATAACCTTCTTAACCCCTGAATAATGTTTTAAATAAAACAATATACTTCAAGCCTTTTGAACTGAAACTAGTTATATATGCTTTTTAAGAGGGCGAGTTAATAATCCTCAAACTAAAGATTACATTTAGAAAACCAATGCACTAAATGTCGGAAGAAATAGCTTATTCATATAACCTTTATTTAGTACGCAAGAGATTATCTTCTATTATAATAAACGGAAATTTAATTCACCTGAAATTTGAAACTTTGATACTATAGTCCAGGTAGAGCATCCAGTCGCGAATTTTTCAAAATTAAATTTAATTCTTTATTTATAATTTTTTTTATCGAAAAGTATTGGTATATTGAGTTTCAGGGGCATTAGAGTTTTTTTACCCAATTGAAACGAAAATTGGGCAATTAAGGTTAAAAGACCACATACCAAATTTCATTTATCTAAGTCGTTGCGTTTGGGAATTATAGTGTTCACAAGCATGCGATTATAGAAACCGACCGACAGTCAAAGTTTCAAGGGATTTCGTCCAAAATTTAATACGGGCCTACATTCCTAATTTTTGAAACTGTGTACCAAATTTTATCTATCTAGCTATTGAGTTTTGAGTTATCGTGTTCATATGAACTCTACCAGACAAATTTCTCGTTTACGGACTTTATCCAAAAATTGATTGATATATACTAATTTTGTATAAAGTCCATACACCAGATTTCGCCTTTCTAGCTTTAACCGTTTTTGAGTTACCGTGTTCACAAACAAAATTCCAAAATTGTGTTCTTCGGACTCAGGTAGGTCCAAAACGTGGAGATTAATCAAAATCTCGTGTTGAAATTTACGATCGACGATTATAATACTTTCTCTTTGTATACTTCGTGTACTAGAAAGAGAAAACGATCAAACTTTTTTTTCTATCAATTTTACGAAAATGCGCTAGCTAAGAAGTAAAGTGTTATTGAATTTTTTTTTTCTACAGACAATTTTTTGCAAACTTCGCAAAATCAAAGCATAAGGAGAAAAATTTAACACCTATTCGAAATTAATCAGGTGCATTTTCACAATTTATAAATGTCTTGGATGTTATCGGTGTGATATTCAAAAACATTTTTGGGCCTTTTCATACCAAATATAAAAGAAATTTAACTAACATAAAACTGGCACTTTACTGTTTTTCTTAAAAAATAAAATTATAGATCTAATTCAAATATATCATACAGCTTGGAAAATAAATAAGAGTCTCATTATTATCCATTAAAGTTCAGAATGAAAATAAAAACCTGTATATAAATCAGAATTTTATTTAAAAAAATTATACTTTACAAATCACAGCACACACACAAGATATTGTGATAAAACACACTGTCTAGCATGTGACGGTGGAGTTTGGAAATAATTCAATGCCTGAGACTACTATTATTATTAGAAGTACTGTCTTCAAACTCGTTAATAACGTGTCGGGATGCATCATAGGTTTGTAACACATATTAGTGGATTCTTGTCTCATAGCATTTATTAAAATTCAGCTCGCAATTGGCATAAGAGCTACCAAAAGCAATGCAATTCAGGCATTTAGATTTGATCACTTAATGAAGAATGCATATCAGCAAAACTATAACGCTCAAGGAACTAGTGCATAAATACAGTATCACTGAAGTAAGCATTGATATTTTCTTAGAAATGGTTTTGTGTTCTTACATTTTAAAAAAGAAATAAACATTTTCACTGACTATTGAAATAAACTTAAACTGCAGATGTTATCAGACTCTTAATAAGATAACTAAAAGTCTGTTAAGATCACTCAAACGTTAAATTTAGGTCATATTATTCTTTACGTTTCCATGTAAACCAAAATTTAAAAAACTAACAAAAATACAATATTTTAAAACATAAAAAATAAAATTTTCATCCCTTTTCTTTAACATTTGTTTCAATGTTTGTTCAAAGTGAGCAAAAAATAAATTGAATAATAATTATTTGAAAAAATAATTGTTTTTTTTTCGGAATTTATTTCATTTTGATGAATTTAAAAGAAATTCTAAGTAGTGTAATATAGAAAACTCATCTAGAAAAAAAACTGCTATAGTTTTAAAAAATCACACCTAAACCTTAAAGTTATTTTTTTTCAATTCAATATGATATAACGAAATAAACAACCCCCTCTTTTCTTATAACCCCCGGCTTCTCAAATTTTTCTATGCTTGAATGGGGTATTGAAAGAGATTGGGCAACAAAATCTATTTTACTTAACAATTCGATTAAAACATTGATGCATTGAAATAAAATCTTATATAACATAAGTGTATTACAGGGAAAACACTTAAAACATAATACAATTTCAATCCAGGCTGACAAATATTAAACCGAACTTATACAGAATCCAAATTCGGACACACACAACTAGAAAAAAAATCCAAAACTGACCTTCTTTCTGAAAGAAGACCTCAATGCAGATAGCGTTAAAATGCCCCAAGCCAAAGGGAGTGTGGGGTCTTGGATCCTGTGGTATCTCTAATTTGCAGTAAGTACATTCTTATCAGCACTCATTGTGTCGACCGCTACCCTACCCAGCTAATCAATCAAAATGTCAAACCAAGGAAGGGGGAAGCAATTCGGAAAAATACGTTTCTCGCACTTTAGAGACAGTTCACAAGAGACGTAAATATCCGAGCTGACCGCTTTCGGCGTGTTTCTGACCAGACGTTGAAATGCGTGTTTCCCGCTTATGGGATAGTCCAAGGTCGACGTAGAAATACGTGTGAAACGCTCAGAGGGTTAAAAACAAAACCAAAGATCTCTTTAGAACATAAGTGTGGATCTAGCTCACATAAGAAACCTCACAAAAAATACCGAATACATTGAAGTTTTATAAACATCAAAAGACAAATTACGTTACCTCAAATGCCGACCATCGTAAAAATGCTTATTTAAAGATAATAATATAAATACAGAGAGCTCAGATATTAAAAGTCAAGTATATCAAAAGTATATGTACATACTGTAATCAGCACTACAAGAACACACAGAAGTTAGATCTACACAGCTTCGAAAAATTCCAAAAATCAAATAGATATTATGCCAAGGTTTTAAAACAACATAAATGTAGACCTCAATCAAAAACCAATACCATACTACACGAAGAAATATTTAAGATAATGTCAAAAAGTGTGCCAACAGGCAAAAAGAAGAAAAAAAAGGGCGTATAAAATTAATAATTATGAAATTAAAAATCTCCCGTAAATAACAAATACAAACATTTTAATACATTGGGTTGTGATATTCGTTACAAAATATTTTGTTATTTCTAAAGTTTTCT